>OOFC01047316.1:22456-77409 GCA_900323345.1 Pseudochromis fuscus
ACAAATCTTCTCAAAATCTTCATCCAGTTCATCTGTGATGATGGCATGGACGGTGTCCTTCAAAGCACACGCTCTGTGGCGGATCTGTCGATCTGGAAGTGACACACACCACACACACAGACACACACAGACAGACACACACACCTGAGTGAGCAAGAATGCAAACAGCTGCATCACATTACCTGTTTACTGTAAAAATGTATATTGTACATGTTCTCTGTGACTATAGTGTGTGTGTATCATTCCCTGTGTGTACCTGAGGGGTCTCTGTCTGGATTGTATTCGAGAGCATTTTGCCAGATGAGATCCACATCTTGGAGAAACTCTTTGACCGACCCGTACTGATGGAGGTCTATCTTAGAGAGAACTGTGGACAGGTCCATAGGTTTCTTGATCACCTCAGCGTAATCTGGAACCTGAAACACATGAGGAATGATGAATACAATCATCAGAAAAGGATCAAACTGAACACTGGACTGTAGAGGATGAAATGTATTGATAAAAGCATCATAGCATTGGCTTACTGCCTTGTAAATTGTATATATTGTCTGACTATGCTGCCCTCCAGTGGCTATTAAAGAAAAGACAGTTCCACCTCTCAGCCTCAAGTAAAGCTGTAAAAGTGGGGAAATAAAAATACCAGAACAGCTACCTCCTCTAAATCCACAGGCTTGGTGAAAGCCTTGAAGCGTTTATCTTGGGACAGCCGGTTTGTGACATCACGCAAAAAGAGGCGGAGCTCTCTGAGGGTGCCCTCCTCCTGCTCCTCTAACCGCTGGATCTCCTCCTGTGTCAGCTGACGAGGAGGAGGTGGAGGAGCAACTGGAAGAACTTCCAATGCATGGAGTGCTGTGGAGAGTGGATGGTTGACAGAGTCATACACTGTGCTGTCTCACACCAGAGACATGTCATATACCTAGATCACCCATAAATAAACACATAATGTAAAGTATTTCCAAATGAGACTGAAGAGTGTAATGTTCTGCTTTTCTATTATACTATTCAACTACTAGTATTCTTCATTATCTAAAATTTTAAATTTAGAAACATTTCACCACAGGAATTTGATTTCCTCCCAAAGACAAGTGTGAACCCTGAACAGTACCATGTCAATTCTAATTTTGAGAGGCACTAAAGCTCCACTAACCAAACAAATCTCACTTTAATGTTGTATTTTGTTACCAAACTAGTCGGTTTCTTACCAGCTTTCTTTCTTGAGGCAGGTGCCTTAGCTGCCTGGTTGAGGATTAGATCCTCGAAGAAGTCTCTCCTTTCTCGGCTGCTGGGGACCTGGATATGGAAAACTTCTCCGTACTCGACCCGAAACAACTCCTGCACCTGAAGCAAGAAAGACGAGCAGTGAGGATTATCATTCTGGTGGATGAATGAGAGGCTGCATATGTCAGAGATTACTTTTAAATACATGAAAATCAGATGCGTTTTCTGCTGTTTCATGACCCTAAATATTGTGTCCTAATTCATGAGCATGCACCGTTAACAAAACATTCCTCTCCTTTCCCTACCTCCATACTGAGTTGGTCATATTGGAGGTTGCAGGTAGCCAGCAGCAGTATAGGGGAGAAGGCAGGGATGGAGGTGAGGAGGCTCATGAAGGTGGCTCTGAGAGCAGGACCCACGGTTTCCCACCACTGTCCGATGTGAGGGATGTACAGGATACTGGGAGAGGTTCGCTTGGCTTCAACAAAAATCTGAAGATACAAAAGTCAGAGAAACAGTTGTGTTTGTTATGGGTAGTCACAATAATTAGACATACATGTAGACAGGGTCATTACCTAGTAAGAGACAAATCCTTCTTTTTGTTCATTTGTTTGTAGTACATATTTATCCCCATTTTCCACAATATGAGGAGGTGGGGCCCATGAACTACAGTTTGTGTGGCAGCCATTTTGGCCAGTGAGGTTCACTGAAGAGAACACACTGAATTTGACAAGGCTGCACGAGCAGAGAGTATCTTTGGACTATCTCGGTTCTATGAGGGGTCTGATTTTAAAGAATTCAATCTGAATACAACATCATATAAACTAACTATTTACAGTATAATGATTTACCAATGTTTTATTTTATGAATCTTCTTTACCTGAGCACAGGTTTCTTCAGGTGCAGTTGCACTGGCTCCAAACAGCACGGCCATGTCCAGTGTGTACACTGTGAATTTCTCCAGAGCGTGGAGAACAGCAGGAGCCAGGTGGGAGCTCTGACCTGAACCGGGTCTTCCCTCCAGCAGCAGCCTGGGCCGGTAGGATGTCGGCTGGCTCAACACACTCCTACACAGGGGAACACGGGAGAGAGGCTGAAGTTTATTTTCAGTGAATCTTTAGAGAGCTCATTAATTTGCCAAAACAATCCTTCAGCAAGATCTGGGTCACTGGGACTCCAGATGGCTCGCAGCGCTGGCAAAGTAAAACAAAGAAAGACAAAAGGTGATAGAATGAGATCAAAATCTACAGTGCAGGCTCCTAACACACCTCAACACTTTTTCCCCGACATACATTTGAAATACTTTCAGCAGCATTAACAACATTATCTGGAAGAATACGTGAGCTACCTGTTGAGGTTTAGGAGGCCATTAGTAGCAGCAGGTTTGAGTTGGGAGCGAGAGGTCTGTCCACTGGAGCAGGCCTCCAAGTCCTCTTCCTCACTGAACATCAGATCATCCTCAGACACACACAGGGTCACATCTGGAAACAAACACATACTACAGTAGTTACAACTGATGCTCCACGAGAGTGAATAAAGGTGAAAACAAGCAAAAGACAAAAGGTCAAAGCAGAACTTCACCTCGTTCTCTCTTCCTCTTCAAGCCCTGCTCAGCATGAGGAAACACTCTGCTGAGAGTCTGGAGGATGTTCTGCAGGGCAGCGCTCAGCAGAGGACGAATGGCAGGTATCAGGGCCTTGGCTGGTGACACTACAGCTCTAAATACAAAAAATAAAAAAATAAATAAAAATCAACAACTGCACCCAGAAGCAGAACAAAGATTATACTATTAAAAAAAGACAGCACTAAAATAAAAATTGGCCAAGGTTCTACCTCTGTGCAGCTGGCACCATCTTGGACATGGCCGACATAAAGTCTTTATTAGTGATGGCGATGGAGTCTACATCGAGCACTAGTTTCTGTGATGAGGAGTAGATCTGCGGGTAGCGACGCCGCAGTGCACACAGGGCCGCCTCTGAACACACCGCCTTGATGTCTGCTCCGCAATAACCTTCAACACAGACAGCTCGTTGTTAATGGCCACAGAGGCAATGTACAAAACGGATGGAGCTGAAGGATCCATCCTACTATGAGACATAAGTTTTGTAGCTAATGCAGTTAAAATAATAGAAACTTCGCTGTGTAGCAGTGAAAGTGGATTTCTGTCGCTAAATAATAATATTTTTGAATCATTATATCCAACGTACCAACACATTTATCTGCCAGTTCCTCCAGAAAGATGTCTGAGGGTGGAGGAGTCCATTGTCTAGTGTGGATCTTCAGAATGTCTTTTCTTGCCTGCCATAAAAAGCAAAAACATTATGTTGCTGAAAAAAAAACAACCCCAAAACAAAAACAAAAAAAACCAAAACCTTAACTCCTGCAGCTGAAAATCATTTCATTGCTGACTATGAAATGGCATGATAGAATAACCAATAGAACTATTTATAGCATTTTTACAAGGTCTATGAGCTAATAATAAGTATTATGATTTCACTATAGCATGTATGTTGTTGTTGTTGTTGCTTTTTCTTTGCTGATCTCTGCTGAACATGAACATTTCTCACCTCTCTGTCTGGAAGGCCGAAGAGGAACTCTCTGTCGAACCGTCCCGGCCTCCTCAGAGCCGGGTCGATGGAGTCCAGTCTATTTGTAGCTCCAATCACAACAACTTCTCCTCTGCTGTCTAATCCATCCATAAGAGCCAGGAGGGTGGACACGATGGAGCTACAGAGACAAGAAAAGATCATAACACTCTGTTTAACATCACCCTCCCTGAGACATAGAGGGTGTGCAATGTCACACTGAGGCTAGTTAACTGTGTTGGATTATAATAACTATTATAAATTAGAACTGGAAAATGCTACAGTGGCAAATGCAGTGATTCAAAAGTGTTTCTATTTTTAAAGACACTTTGTTTTCTGATTCACCACATTCAGTCAAGCCTCTTCTGTGTTTAGAGTTTTAAGGGAGAAATTTGCTCCAACTGAATCCAGGTTGTTTCAACATCCAGGTAACATTCAGCATCAATCACCACACATGCACTGTGAACAGTCAGGAACAAGGCTGACCTGTGGATCTGGTCCTGACGACTGGACCTGACTGGAGCCAAACCATCAATCTCATCAAAGAAGATAATGGATGGTCGCATCTGATAAGCCTGAAAATGATTCAGTAATTTACAGATTGAATTACCTTTACACCTGATACTTGTAACAAAAAATATATTGAATGTTGTGAGACGTTTAGTTTACCTGGTCGAACAGCAGTCGTAGCTGTCTCTCAGACTCTCCCACCCACTTACTGAGGCAGTCGGCTCCTTTCCTCATGAAGAATGACACTTTTCTCTCCCCTTGGCTGCACTCATTGGCCAGAGCTCTGGCTACGAGGGTTTTTCCGGTGCCCGGGGGTCCGTAAAATAGACAACCCCTGAAAACAAGACAATAACGCCCAAGGCAGAGGTCAGACTGAGAAGCAACTGGACAAGCCGAGGAAAAAAAAAAACAAAAAAACAGGAATGTGCAGAAGACAAGGTGTTATATATACAAGAATGGAAAACAGTTAGAAAGTTATATATACAACAGGAGCACGGATTCACCACGGAGGTAGTGACTGGTAGTGCCATAAAACACAACCGAGCAAAAAGTGCAACAAAGTGTCCGCAGTAGCCAGAGGTTCAGAGAAATTACCCACTGATGTAATAAAGAGACAGTTAGATATATGTTCATTTAACCTGAATGCAAACTTATCTACATGTTAGAAGCACATATATATTATTATTACTATACTCAGACCTATGAAATAAATGAGCATTAAGTGAAAGAAAAATCAGTTTTTTAAATGTAAAAAGAATATATTGATCGATATTACTTTTGTCAATACATCAATGAAGCTAATGAGAAAAAGATGTGTTAAATATTTGGAAAATCTAAATATAACTGTCTAAGTTCTTGTTCACGTTTTAACAACATAAAGAACTAGTTAGAACTTTTTAGCTGCACTGGTGGAGATCTTGTTCTTTTCCAATCCTTAACTAAAATCTAAAACCACAGATTTAAAAAAAGAACATACAACTAACTTTTTTTTTTTTTTTATATATAAATATGTGCATCAAAGCATGTCACGTTCTCATTTTCTCACACACAAATTGTTTACCTGGGCGGTTGTATCCTGAACCTCTCAAAGACTTCTGGGTAGAGCAGAGGGAACACAACCATCTCCTTCAGTGCTGAGATGTGTCTGCTCAGACCTCCAATGCTGTCAAAGCGGACCTGGATCAGGTGCAGAACATGCTTGTATTTGAACATTTTATATGCAGATAGTACATGTGGATACCGTGTTACTTTAATATGCATAACCCAGGTCATTTTCCCCACAGGATTATTTTGATTATATGTTTTTTCTTGTAACTCTGCGTCCACTCCTCGATGCAGCTCACCGTCTTGTCGATGTGCATGGGGTCCACATCAGCGAGGCTAGCTCCAATCTTCATCCTGTCCTTGTGGATTCCCAGTAGATCTTCTTTCAGGAAGTTCATAGGCAGACATCTATAGGAGAAACCAAACAAATATAACATCACTCACCCATCCCACTTTGCCTGTAAATACTACCCCAGGACTTCAGAGAATAATGAGCTCTGACATCAGGCTAAATCACTAAGAGACTGATGACTTCACAAGAGTAGGATTTTAATTTAGGCTAAATTTGTAGTTATAATCCTTCTTAAAATTGCAGGTTAATTAAAGTTAGTCATCCAGTATGACAGCTGCTGCTGCTGCTGCTCTCACCTGTTGACCGATCGACTCCTGTTCTTACTCCTCCGTCTCTGGAATTTCTCATCATCTGAAGAGGAGGACGTGGAGTCGCTGCTGTGAATGGCATGTCTCCTTCTGTGAGGTCAAAAGATGAAAAAAAAAAAAGTCTATGTTAAACAAACACTTCCAAACGGTGGGTAGGTACGCAAGTTAAAAATCAAGTATCACAGTTTTTCAAACACCAAAACAGTCTGTTGATATAACAGTAATATGATAAACATTACTGACACTATTTGATTCTTATGTGCACCAACGTAGGAGTGACTAATCCAACCACTTTAAATGACACCATCACCATGCAAGAAACCAAGGAGTGTACAAATCAACCCCACAATGAATGACACAGAAGATACACCAAACACTCAGAGAAAAGGTGGAAATTTTAGCACAAAGTCAGAGAAAAAATTTTTTAAAAAATCAAAGGAATGAGGGAAATGGTGAGTTGCATTTGCTGTATAATGAACAACAGATGCACAGTAATGCCGTTGTTAAACTTTTGTTAACATGCCAATTCCAAATATTCAGAAATAGACTAAGTTCACACAATCTTTTATGGAGACTTACTTACCATAACATTTTTAATCATTACAACTACATGTACAACAAAGTTAAACAATAGATAAATAATAATAAAATAAAGTTTGGTTAAATTTCGTCCATCATCTTATCATAGAATCAGTGTTGTGTAACTAATGTGCTTACTAACAACCACAGTGCAGACACAGACACACACACACGGACAGACAGACAGCACCCTACAAGCTACAGAAACAAGTAGTGAAGGTCTTACCTCTCAGAACTACTCCTGAGGGCAGAAGACAATCAGAAAAAAGAGGAAAAAGAGGAATTTTGGGATGGAGTCGACATGCGATGGTCACACTAGTAGCTAATAGAGACAGTGCTACAACAGTAGAAAGAAATCTTCCAGTTAAAGTTTTGGTCAGACCCAGGCAAATGAATATGTGTGAGCAATGAGTAAGAATTATGATGCAACAGCTGTTTGACTAGGAAGTGACTGTTTAACATTTTTATTCAGATCATCTGATTAATAAAGTGTTATCTTATCTTATCAAGTGTTACTGAGAAAATAACACCGGTCGACACCAGATGTTTTCAGTTTGGTCTGTCGCACACTAACCTGCTGGTTCTCCTCCTGTTGTAGGGGCTCCGGGGGGCCGTGGAGCTGAATCTGAACCTGCGCCTGGTGGGAGATGAGTGGTCCTTGAAGTACATGCTGCGCTTTCTGGGCTCTCTTGGTTCTGACAAAAGATCCACACAGCCTCTTCAAACAGCGAATCGAGTCATTACCAAAGTAAGTCAAGACAATAGTCTGATTACTCTAACTTAAATACACACACTTATTATCATTATCATTACAAACTTGATTTTCAGTAGCTTCTATTACAACAGGATTTCAAATAATTTCTGTGCATGTGGCTACATTTTACATTTAGGACACATCAATATCGATCAACAGCTTCGAATGGAGGCTGTACCGTCTTGTGGGGCCTGGTATCGAACCACGGTCTTGCGCTGTCTGAAGTCATAGCGCCTCTGGTTTTCTTCTTCCTCATCCTCGCCATCCTCATCTTCGTCGTCGTCGTCATCTTCTTCTTCCTCCTCCTCCTCGTCCTCATCCTCTCCATCTTCCGCCTCTTCATCATGATCATCATCCTCATCCCCCTCTGTGAATTAAGCAGACACAACAATATGAACCAAGCAAGAACACATCAAACCGAGCTGCTTCTGACTAAATCTCAGTGTGTGGTTTTGATGTTGGTATCAGTGGACGCCAACTCAAGATCAGGACTGTGTGAACAGAGCACAGTGAGTTAATACCACTGGACTCAGACTAGCTGAAATTAACTTTGCAGATTCACCCAAGAATATTTGAAATGTTGTGTCAGACTCATTTCTTTATTTGCTCCCATCTGTAGTTGCCTGGTAGTCATGTGAGGCCCTCGGTGTATAAAACTCTGAATCAATTCTCTACAGAACTGGATGAATCCAGACCGTGTGCTTTATGCAGCATTCCCCAGCTGTGACCCTGAAGTGGTTACTAAAGTTTAATCCGTCTCACCATGGTTCTCCTCCTCAGTTTCTTTACTCTCCACATCCGTCCTCAGAGACCTTCTCATCCTGCCACTGGTGTAGACGCCCAGCTGCTCAGACGAAACAGGACAAATGGTTAAAGCTTCATACACATCATCAACTCGCGGATTCTCCCAATGTGAACAAAAATGCTGATATTACAGAAGGCAACATAAAGCTTGGAATGAGACAGTGAAGCTTCCCGTGTGGTTCTCACCTCCTCTTTACTGTCTCTACTCCTCAACCTGCGTCTCATCTTCTGCATGTCGTCCATCTTTTGGAGAACTGCTTCAGCAGTGCTGAGGACAGTTACAGAAAGAACTTATCAAGTTTTTATGAAACTTCTCATCTCCAAATGTGATGAAAATCCAAATCCACAGCCTCCTGAGTCTGTCAGTGTGTTTGTTGGACAGGATATCTGATACATTTACTTTTTTTAACTGAGGCAGTGATGAAGGAAGACCAAAGAAACGGGAGGAATTGTTGCTGAACTCACTTGGTGATGAGACGATCGTAGAGCACAGACTGGTTACGAGAACCCAGTTTATATCTGGTGAGTCTGGAGCTACGACGCACTGAGCGATCTTCCTCCTCATCTTCTTCCTCCACTCGGCTCTGTAGGTTAAAGCGACTCCTCTTGGGCGTGGCTGACCCCTCCACTTCATCTGGAACATCTGGGACACCAACAGAACAGCTCAACTAAATGCTGCTCCTCTGTGCGCCAAATAAATTAGGTGCTTCTCAGCTCTTTCCAAAGAAATGTATGTGTGTTGTACCTGCTTGCTGCTTTCCACTGGATGCTTTTCCCTCTCTCTGCAGCCTGGAAGACTTCCTAACAAATGAAAGCAAAAAAGTTTCCTCATGTCATCCTGTTATACTTTTGTGTTCTATGTATGTGTACAAATATTAACATATCTTGAAAGGATGACACCAGTAAAATTGTATATTAAAAAAACAAACCATAGACGCTTAAGCACAGAAACATATTTTGCACACAACTGGAGAACTTGGGAGAGAAAAACATGGGTCATCATAGATGGAAATTGGTGTTGTTAGCATGAAAAGATGTTTTTAGGGGGCGGCACAGTGGTGCAGCGGTTAGCACTTGTGCCTCACAGCAAGAAGGTTCAGGGTTTGAATCTCCAAACTTTGGAGTTTGCATGTTCTCCCTGTGCATGCGTGGGTTTTCTCTGGGTACTCCAGCTTCCTCCCACAGTCCAAAGACATGCTTGTTACTAAAATTGACCATAGGTGTGAGTAGGAGCGTGAGTGGTTGTTTGTCTGTGTGTTAGTCCTGCGATAGGCTGGCAACCTGTCCAGGGTGTACCCCGCCTCCTGCCCGATGACAGCTGGGATAGGCTCCAGCAGACCCCTGCGACCCAAGTGTGGAATAAGCAGGTATAGAAAATGGATGCATGGATGTTTTTAGGTTTGATGCACAGTTACTAACTAAAATATATGGAAAGGCCGTAGGAACATGTTTAGTGTGCAACCAGTTTTCCAGTTCTGCATTACCTGGTACAGCAGCCTCCAACCTTGTCTTCATTCACAGGGGAGCTGGTCGTTGGCCCCATGTCAGCAAAAGAGACCTCTAGTTTAACTCTTTGTCCTCTGGTCCTCAGAGAGTGATGGAGACCTCTTCTTTCCTCTGGCTTCATGTCAGCATGTCCCTGATGCAGTGACAGTGAGTTCAGAGTTCATAGCATGTGTACAAAAGAAGAAACTGAAATATGCCTGCACTAACCAGTTAGGAATTCAATTTAATTATAGACTGATGTGAGGTATATTTAAAAATTAACTTCTAAATCTGTGCAAAACTGAAGGGAACAAGATACAAATCTTAGACCCAGTTATCATCAGTTTACTACTTTGCAATGATTACTGAATAGATGCAGAGGTGGTACTGACTGTTTTCACAGTGACATGTTTCTTTTCACTGCAGTAAACCTAGTGTTCTTTACTAACTGAATAATTATCCAGCCCATGCTGACCTCTGTCCCTGCAGCCACTTCTTTCAAAGGCTTGTTATGTACCTGAGAGGGTGTGTTGTTCATGGATTACATACGGAGTTCATACAAGTAGCCCTTGACTGTCAGATTTTTTTTTGGTCAACAACTAGTTTAATAATGTCTCTGTAGAGGATGTGTTACAGTCTATTAAGCACTCTTATGCTCTCTTATAAGGTAACGGATTAGAGATACAGGCTGGTGAATGACTGAGTTAATGAATGAACAGATGTCCCATTAACTTTCTAAAACAACATGATGTCATCTACACACACCATGTTGTTCACTTCAAACATTTACATGATTATAATACTTGACTGCAACACAACTATGTTAATCTGATCGCGGTCATTACAAGTAGCCATCACACGTGAATCATCAAATGCCCAACAGCCTTACGAGCTTCAGTAAAACATTATAATCTACTGGAATACACTGAGATCATTTGTCAGTATCTAGTCACTTTGCTAGTTAGCTTAGCACGCTAGCAAAAAACTAGCAAAGCAAAGTTGCGTTCACGTAACTTATCCCGCTAATCGGTAGCGGTCTAGTTATCCATGACCAGTCATCTGGATGTGTGTTCTCACATTAGCCGTGTTGTGTTCGGGGCTGCTGAAGCTGTCATCCAGGGCCCGGGAGGACCGGGTCAGCCGGGTGGACTTTTTCTGCGACGCGGGAAGCAGCGATAGAAACTCGGAGCTTGTATCCAAGTCCACCAACCTCCTCTTCGGAGATGTTGCCGCCGGCTCGGCTCCGATACCGCCGCTGCTGCTGCGTAGTACAACCATCTTGGCTCTTCGACGAACTTATGCTAGCATGAACAACGGATGATCATCTGATATTCCAGCTTCAAATGCGGAGCGTTTACGGTACAGTCACCATAGCACAGATCGCAGTAAATACTCAGCAGCTGAGACACACACACGGGCTCCACACTAAACCCTTGATTTCTGGCGCCATAAACGTCATCGTAGGTTATGAGGTGCGCGGTTACGCCCTGCCGCTGAGAAAAATAGATCTCTCGGTTAAATTGTATAAGAAGTAAATTTGTAAAAATAAGTTTACTTTCTTTTAATCAACGATGCAGTACAAATTAGCGGCCAGCGTTGTAGTTTGCATTGCACCGGTTGTAGTATTTGTTAAAACATAAACAGGCGGAGGGATACAAAAGAAGATTTGAAAAGGCGTTCCGGTTGATGTTAGCGCGCGCTCTGCTCGAAGTGCGCGCTAATTCAACTGCGCAGGCTGTGCACTAAAAGCGTGTTTACGTCTTATACATTAACCCATTTTAAGCTGACATTTTAAAATAAAAGCATATTGAATAAATACAAAGACGCAGTCAACACCAACTCATCTTTTATTTGAATCAGTGACAGATACCAGAAGAGAAAATACAAACTCTAGAATTGTTTCTAGCTTGGAAAAAAAGAAGTACATCATGTAAAACTGCTGGACTGGCAACCAGATCCTGACTGTAAAATCTCAAAACTTTCCATTAGATCCTCCCTATTTGCTTCTGATGATCCTACTTCCTAGTGTGTTTCAACATTCAGGGTGAATATATTACCCTCACATTGATGTTTATTACTTTTTAAATATGTATCTTTTCCATATGTTAACAAGCAACAGAATTTGAATGGATGTATATTGCAACAGTACTCAATTTCTAATCTCAGAGCATTGTCTTTAAAACTGTAATGAGCAATAAGAAAACTAGGATTCAATGGAAGACTTGAGATTTCACTCATCAGAGCCCACATTCCTTTTCATTTGTACAGTAGCCAACTGCCACATTTCACAATACGAGGGTTATATGTTCCACAACGCCAATTCGTTTTTATATCACAAATGTGCCATCTCACTGCCACTGATAGAGTCAATCAATGCATTTGTGAGTAACCGCCCTGTGACATAAAAAGATCTAGGCAGGCAGACAATATTGTTGGTCAACAGGCTGTCTGATTGTTTAATAATCTTGAACAGTGACAATAGGACAGACATCCTCCAATCTTTTGGGCAGGACAGAAACAGTTTGACCAATACACCTTGTGGCCAAACTCTATCTGACTGTGGTTTTAAAAAAAAAATGTGTCATGAGACTATTGGCTACTGCACTGTTTGAAGTGTTGAATTGTGGCCAGAGAACCCCGTCACCAGGGAGGGTGTGTTCACGCAATGGCTGCCAGGTAGTCCTTCACCTCTGCTGGGGTGAGTCTTTTGAAGCCGGCCTCATTGCAGATCCCCACTTCGATGTTCTCCTCTGTCATCTGGCCCTCGAAGCTCTCCTAATACACAAAGACAGGGGAGTGTGAATGACTTGTGTGAAAGGAAACAACAGTAACTAATGCTTCAAGTTTTAACAGTGTACCTTCAATGTGAGGATGGCTGTGTGGATGGCATCTTCCAACTCCAGGTCATTGTTATACCTGGAGAAGAACAAATTGATCAAACACCTCAGTTATGTGTATTTATGATTTTTAGCAATTAAAGTCTTGCAGGATTCAAACTGTATGAAAAGCTTTTTGCTGAATGATTCACAATATATTATGTTTGACACTTATACTATTCATTCATATTTTCTTAAAAATGGCCTGAAAATGATCCATGAGTGAAATTTAGTGTACTAAATACACTTTCACACTAGTGTCTTGATCCATGCCCATACATCTGTTACATAGAATATGATTATGATTGCACATAAATCACTTTCAATTGTAAACTTGTACCTTTTCTCAAGGAATGTTTTTCCATTAACGTAATTCTTTCCCATGGCTGTGGCTTTCCATGCGAAATATGCACCCTGCCAGTGACAAACAAAAGAAATAATTAGCAAGAAGCCATGTGAATGAACAGGTTTTCTGCACAATTTTAAAATAAATAACTGGACATACTGAAGGGTCTGACTGGAACAGGTAGGGGTGGTCTTCATCCCATCCAGCTATCAGCAACGACACACCAAATGGACGCACTCCACTAGAGGGGTGGAAAAAGAAAAACATTTATGACCCATGAGTCTGGAGACTTCCAAATAAAAATTAGCAACACATTTCATAAGAGCATAAGTTGTATTTTGAGGGAACATAAGATGAAAACCTGTGAAAAAGAACCAAAACCAAACAAAAAAACTGTCTGAAAACATACTAAATCTTGGAAGTGTGTGTCTTAGTGCATACTGACCCGGACTGTGTGTACTCCTGCATTACAGAGGCCACTCTCTGAACAAGCTGGCCAGTGGGAATTGGCTCCTGGTACACAAGGAAGTACTGTTGCGCCAGTTTCCGGGCTCGCCGCACTAGAACCCTGCCAAGATGACACAACTCATTAATTTATCTGTGTGTTACAGATTCAGAAGTCACTAAAACTCTCTGAAACATCTACTACATTTCTATCACATATAGAGGCAACAACGGAATATGCACAACCTTAGAAGACAAAACACCTAACTATCTTAATCACTACCTGAAAAGCAGAACATCAATCTAGACAACTTGGTAAGTTGCAGTGCTGTCTACAAAATGACCAACTATGTAAATTATATACAATGCATGAAAGTGCTAATGTATGCAAACCTGCCCAAGTATCTATTTAAAAGGGACTGAATAAGGCCTGGATTATTATGCTTGGATAAGGCTGAGAAAAAAGCTGTTTCCAAACACGGAAAGATTTCCCACCTGTAGTCAGGCCCCATGCCACTGTAGACCATGCCTATGTGTTTAGTGATGGGCTCCACCTTGTGGACACTCTGTTCGTCATACAGAATGGACTTTTGTTTCTTCTCTGTTGCCAGGACAACTCCATTAGAAGCTGGAAAATAAAAAAAATCATATTACAGTTAGTGTGACTTGACAAACTATCAACTTTTCTAACCACTTTACCTCCGATGCTGATGACTCTTGACCTGCTGCAACACTGTCTATTATTCTGACCCACTGACTTACTGTCTGGAAAAATGGCACATCCTCCACCATGTATAAATAGCACGAATCGGAAGGGAAAAACTACAATGTAATATCTCCCAATTTCACATACCATTTAATGTTATCTCAACTTCCTGCATGTGCTGAACAGGTTTACATTCAATCTAAATCGGTGTTAAGCTGCTCTTAGTAAGTTAATAAATGGAAGATTATGAATGTTTAGCGTCACACTATTGAGCTGCACCCCCTAAAAGTCATCACAACAAATCCATCCCATGCAGTAAAAAAAAAAAACATTTAACATAAGTTCATTTATTTGCTCAACAGTGATACGTTCATTTCCAAAAACCCAAAAGAGTTTTTGACAGAAAACATGCTAAAATGTGATCCCTACATTAGCAGGCCTCCATACCTTTGATGCCCACTGAGGGTGCTCCGGCTGCTACAGCTGCCAGTGCATATTCAATCTGGACCAGTTTACCAGAGGGGCTGTAGGTGGAAACACAAGATGCTACATTAATGTACCGTGAGGAGGAGGGAAAACCTACGAAATTAAACATAAAACTACTTCAATTAAAATACATATAAGTAGTGTAAAAATAAAAGAACAGACGAAACTGAAAGTAAAAACCGAAACAACCGATTCATCTGAGATAATCTAATTTTGGCCAAACAAATCTATGAGAGGATGGCATTTTAAATAGCTTTTTGACAATGAAACATTTAAAGAGTTTTACGTTACTCAAAGTGAGTTTTCTGAGTGTTTCGCTGAAAAACCCGTTAGCAATCATGCTAGCAGGCGAGTATGCCGAGTGATTACGCGGTGATGACAGTGCAGCAACTGCACCGGAGCCTCAAATTATCATTTGCACATCAAACTACAAAGATGTTATTACGTTTGATAAAAACATTACTTAACAACAACCACTACATGCTACTAGTTTAGATTCATTTATGAAATTTTAACGATATATTGTAAAAGTTTACCTGAATGTGGTGAGAGAGAAACTGTAGCCTCGTTCCGCCATCTTGTTCTTCTTCTTCTACGCTGTGTGGATGGTAGAGTTACAAATCCACTTATGGCTCTATACCGCCGCCACCTGTACACGTGTGAACAGAACAATAGCAGCAGAATAGAATAGAATAGAATAGACCTTTATTGAGATTTAAACAGTTACAGGAAAAAACATTGGAATTTTTTGTACTTTTTACAAAAAGATACAGAAAGACATAAAGACATAAAACTATAAATTACGCAAAACATATATTTACACACTTTGGGAAATATGTAAAGCCATGGTTGTATAAAATAAGAGAATGAATACTGTACATATCAATGTGAATGTAACTCTGGAACAAAAAATAGATATATCTAAATGTAAAGCATGTCTGCATCTGGTAGATTACACAGTTTGTTATTGCACATTGAATTTATAGCACTAATATTTCAAGTAAGTATGTCACTTTTCCCCCACCTTGGTGGATATAGCTAGAGAAAGATAGGAGATGATTTTACTTCTCTAAAGTGAGATGGGGGCTGTGGTAACTCCTTCCCACCTTAAGGTTGGACTTATGGGTTGTATTGCTCAAAGCCCATCATTATTTACTGTATTAATGACACATTTTTATACTGCATCATTAATTACATTCAACCAACTTTTGATCAAACCTTCAGTTTGTGTTCATAACTTTTTAGTAAAACTGGGATATCTGCAATCCACAATCAGGATTATTCTGATCCCTGCAGAGAGTTGGATTCAAGGTGGATTCCAGGCAATACAATGTGCATTAAAATTGGTAAAAAAAAAAAAAATAGAACATTTGTGGAATAAAGCATATGCACATGTACATTTATTTGTATTTACCACTTAATTTATTGAACCATTGCAATGAGGAAGTGGGTAAAGTACATATTGGGCAACCTCTTAGGTCTCTCTGTACAGTGAAGGGAACAAAACTTAAAAAATATTGAATTGAATTGAATTGAATTGAATTGAACTGAATTTAATAGAACAGAATAGAACGGAGCTTCACTGTGAGTGAGTGCAGCTCAGGTTGTTCACCGCTAGATGGCAGCCACTTGCCACACGTCCGCTTGTGTGCCGGAAATTAGATACAGCAGAATTTGTTGTCGCTGCTTAATGACGTAAGCAAACCTCAGTGACCGTGAGGAGTTAGGCATGTTATAAGGAAAGGGAGTGTGCCTGCTACTAAAATGATGAATTTACCGGCTTTAATACACAATCTCAGATGCTCTTTGCTACGCATTGAAAGCAGACTTCTTCAGGCGGCCGGACTCGACAGACAGCTGGGTGAGTTTACTGATGAGATACATTGAAATCAGAGTTATCTGGCACGAGTTACTGTTGTTCTAAGCTTTGTCTTTTCCACATCACCCCCTCAGTGTCTTTACATGTCTCCCTGCTGTTTACTGTTCGCACTGGACTCACGGAGCAGTTTTGTGCTGAATTCGCAGTAACAGTATTTCTTTGCTGTGTACAGCTCCAGCACTCGCTGTGAATGGCACAAACCTCTTACCTCAAGTCGACCAGGAGCATCAGCCGGAGGAGGAGGAGCAGCCCCCTGGTTTCCTAGACGGCATCCTGTGGATGGCAGCACCCAAGAAGAGACGCACTATCGAGGTCAACCGTACGAGAAGGAGAGCTGAGGAAAAACTTATTAAAGTCAAGGTAGATTTACTAGATGATAGAGATGATAATATTTGGTTTGCAGCAGGCAAAATTTTCAAAGTGACATTTGCTGCTGACGCCGTGGATGAGTCATTTGTAAAAACTTTCAAATTACATGTGTGAGGAGATGGTGCACCAACAGATGTGCAGTTTACTCTAGAGTGGAGACACCTGAGGCTGGGCCCAGTTGGGTATAAGTGTGGTAAAATTCAGCAACTACACTGTGGACAGTTTTCATAGAGCTTAGTTCTTCACTAAAGAGCAATGCTGCTGTTTATAGAAATGCTGTTGCTGTTGAATAATATCACAGACCATTTCGGTTCAGTGTAAAAAAGACAGGTCTTTTCAATTAAAAAATGACTACAGTATCAACAAGTTACAGGTTTAGTGAATACATTTAATTTTTTAGGCTCTGTTTTTATGTACTTAAGTAATTAATTAAGTTCTGTGTTTACAATAGTATCACTACAGTAGATGTTATGGCATTTAAGCATTAAAATAACTTCCTGTAATAAGGCACTTGACACACAATTATAGGGAATATTATATTTGATCATTAGTCAAAAATAAAAATGCTCCTGCGTCTTTGATGCTGCTGGACTCCTCTTGGGTAGACACATTGGTCCTGGTGATTTTAGTGTATTTTAACCTGTGTGTGTGATCTATGTACTGCTGCTCACTAGTTTGTTAGACCAAATAAAAAAGGCTCCTCACAGATCATAATACCAGTCAGAATATTCCAATAGATAAATAAAAACTGAGATTGCACTTTTCAAAAATTTCAAGTGATACTAGAACGTTTTAAAGCAAAATCTGATTTTAGTAAATTTTTTTTTAGTCACAGTACAACATGTTGCACCAGATCCAAGAGGTGTTTATGGTAACATCGCCAATGTTGCTTGGTATACATGAGGATCAGTGTACAGTGTTGACCAATAAATGATATTAAGTGATACAGTGCAGATATGCCAAAAGATGTAACAAGTAGTTTACAATTGCACAGTAATCAACATTGTTGTTTTTGTCTCCCTCTGTCAGAACAACATTGAGCCGTGTCCAGAGTGCGGCCACTTGAAGCAGAAACACATCCTGTGTGGCTTCTGTTACAATAAGGTGTGCAAGGAGACCTCTCTGATCCGTGAACAGATCAGAGCGATGGAGGGCGGCCCACTGAAGGCTCCGACTGTGGAGACTGTCGTCCTGTATGAGGGTGAAACACCGAGTCAGCAGGACAAAGACAAAAGGATCGTGGAGAGGTCCAGGAAGAGACCAGCCTGGTTCAGCTACTGATGCTGAGTTAATAAGTCTGTGTGTAACCAGCGTATTTCAGGCTGTCATTCAGTAAAAAACAGAGGGTGATTATGTCCACAAATATATTTCAGGAGGGGATGTGCTTGTTTGATTTCAACTGGAGCTAAACATCAGGCAGACATTTTTAGTTATTCCAGTAAACAAGTATCATTAATGTGTGGGTACAGTAAAAAAATATTCAATCCTCTTCAGAGTTGTCAATATCATGGTTCATTTTTTTGTAAGTAATTGTCAGTCCTAAGGCTAAGTCTGTCAGATTGTTGATAGAAGTGTACGGTGTATTATTCAGTTGTTTGACAATAAAGTCAATATTTGAAAAAAAAAACCCCATGTATGTTTCTTCTTTGTTCCTTCAATCCTTTGGTTGAAGCTAACTGTCTGCTTCTAGTTCATAGTGTGAAACAATAAAACTGAAATGTTCACTAGTACATGTGGCATTATGGGTAAAAGATTCTTACTGTTGGTAATTAAAGCAAGGCATCTTTTAAAACTTGTTTTAAGCTAATATAAATTTTATCATCCTAACAAAAGGTTGAAGAAAATTCAGAAAACTCTACTGATCCTTGGGGTGAATTTCGATCAGTTTCCGAAAATAGAGAAAAAATAAGTATGAAATAATAATATAAAGTTTCAACAAGAAATAAGACAAATACAATATGAAATAAATATGCATAACTAGCATGACATTGAATGATTATACTAAATTATATTTTTCAACATTGCACACTGAGGTTATTATATATTTTCTATAACTGGTCCATAAGGAGTTCTGTGCAGCATTTTGATGGGAGGAGTCACCTCTGTTTGACCTGCAAGCCAGGGAGTGGATGGGAGACATTGTACAAAATGCCAGCTAGTTTAGACTTAGACTTAGACTTAGACAGACTTTATTGATCCACAAGGGAAATTCTGTTGTCACAGTAGCTCAGAACAGTAATAGAAGAAGAATAGAACAGCAGTAGTAGGAAATAGAATAATCAGTATAAAATAAAATAAAGTAAAGAATAATAATAAAATAGAATAGGTACTATCTCTAAAGCAATCTGGAATATGTACACATTTACAAAAGATAAAAGATAAATAAAGCTATCTGAAGTTAAGCAGTGCTCGTTTACATGAACCACATGACTATAATGCAGTGCCAGTTTACACAGGGGTTTTGAAAATAAAGTTATCTATAGAGTTATCTATCACAGAGTGGGGAGTTATTGTACAGCTGTATAGCGAATGGTATGAATGAGTTCTTGTAGCGCTCACTATGACAGCACAGCTGTAAGAGTCTGTTGGAGAAGGAGCTCCTTTGCCCCTCTACAGTCTGGTGAAGTGGGTGAGCAGGATTGTCCATGATGGAGAGCAGTTTGTCAAGTGTCCTCCTGTCCCTCACTGTCACAAATGTTTAGCCTGCATCCTCCTCACAGACACTGTCTCCAGAGACAAAGACAACAGAGTCTGTTGGTGTTGGCCGACCCAGCCTGCTGCCCTGGCACACAACAGTAAACAGGAGAGCACTCACAACCACAGACTCATAAAATGGCTGCAGCATCATCTGGCAGATGTTGAAGGAGCTGAGTCTTCTCAGGAAGTAGAGACGACTCTGGTCCTTGAGCTTCAGTGTTCCTCACCCAGTCCAGTTAATTGACAGTGTAAACTCAGAGGTAATTGTAATCCATTGACCCCCACTGATGGAAGTCGGGGTCACATGTGTCTTGGTCCTCCTCTGATTCACAGTCATCTCCTTAGTCTTATCTTATTGAATGGGAAATAGATCAACATAATGTCAGTGTCATTAGTAATACAAATGTGCTTTCATCTAAGATGGATGAACTACACTGAATCTGATGTCTTTAGACTCACAGCACTTGTTACCAAATGATGCTACATGGATACTAGTGTCAATAATCATTAAGATTAAACATCAACACCCTTCACTAAATAAATTGCTACAGAATTGCCTGTGGTGGAAAATGAATTACCACTTCTAAATAGGATTAAATGCTTGTTTACTTATTTGTAAATGTACATTACTGTTGCCACAGCAACACCTCTAAGTGAGGCTCCAGCATGTAAACTGAAGCAATGTAACACTGGCTCTTGTGTGCTGGGATGAGTCCAACATACCTTCCTGCTCCTTCAGTCACACCATCACACACACGCTCTGATTCAGTTTCACCCTCTGAGTCTGATGAAACTGTGGTTGTTAATGTCCCCCCTGAGAGCGAGGTTTAAAGTGATATCAGTGTCAGAATATTATATATTCACATCTTCAAAGGGGCTTGAGAGCAGTGAAGTAGCCAAAAAAATAATGATAAAATAAGTGTCAAATAAATAGTGTGGAAGAAAATTAAAGACGGTTTAAATTGCTACCCAGAGAGATGTTTACATATCTTTGTTTTTGATGCTGCAGCTGTAATCCTGTAATTTCATCTGACCTAGTAAACTATAAAAAAGCAGCTGGTATATATAAATATAGTCAAATAACAGAAAACACTACAGTCATTTTTTTTTTAATTTCCCACAATTAAATTGCAGTTTGTTTAAAGTTTACATGAAATCTCGATTAACCTTTTGCCTTTTTAATGTTTAGTGATTAATAAAGTAAAACCAGTGAAAACTTTTTGTTTGTTTTAAAAAAAAGACTTTTGTTCAACATTTTTATTGTGAAAACCCACAATTCTTTAAGATATCAGTCCATTAACAAACAGATTTATTTAAAATTACACAATGGATGCTTAATTTTATGGTTAATTCTTTCAAGAAATTAATTAACAATATTATTTATTAAATACAAAAATATCTGTGAATATTCTAAATACATTGTGAATGTATTTTAAAAAAATGTTCCTTTAAAAAAATGAAATTGTATGGTTATTAAGGTATAGGTTTTCATGCTATTTTATATTAGACAGGTATATTTAGTCTGTTATTTTACTTTTAATATTTCTGTGAATTGTAATTTATATGGGAAAATCTCTAAAATAAACCAGAAAAAAAATCTGTAAAATTACAGTTGTTTTTATTTATTTATTAATTTGTTTATCTTTACAGTGTATGCATTTGGTATATTTTCAACAGGGTCTTTAACCTGCTCTTTACATCTGTCAGGCAGGAACCAGTGGAACCTGGAAGCACACATGTTGAACTCATTGAACTCACTGCTTGTCACTTTAGTTTATTGGTAAGTAAACCAATCGTATAACCACTGCACTCCAATAACCTTCACACTGAGGGGAATACTTTTCTAGACAAACACAGTAAGTCCCACACATTATTGTTGCAGTCTTTAACATGACTTTGGCCTCGGAGCTGACGTAGGTTTGGATTATTGAGCTAGTTTTCTATGACTGCCAGTCAGCGATACAAATGCTTTCAGCTGTTTGCTTCCTCCAACATGTGATCTACGTGAGAGACATCTGAGGAGCAGGACCCTTGGATCCATCTCATTTAAACAGATTAGTCATTTCATATTTCTGTCATCACATTTACACAATTACACATCCCCAAACCTCTAATCATACACAAACACAAACCAATATACAAAAAAATTTATATCTACACACAAAAGTAGCTCAGAGAGATGATAGTGTACAATAACAATGACTGTAAATATACATTTTTGCATCTGAATGACGATATTATGTTTAAAATTACCCCTCAGTTTTGTTCACAATATGTGAAACTACTACAAATGCATCTCCACTGGATGTAGTCAGCGGTTCACATTCATCTTTCAGTGGGATTCATGTGGTTGGCTCACATCATGGAAAGAAGTTTTTTTCAGATGAAAACCAACCTTCAGGACGTTTGAAGAGGGGGCATTCACTGCGTTCACGACAATGTGACACAGAGGAGTAAAAATAGAAACAAGACTGGATATTTAAGACATTGCCCAACACACACACACACAGCTCAGACTACTTGATACACACACAGTGGTGATGACGATGACACATGATTTGACAGCTTGTGTCTTTTTATCCTGAGTTTTGGTTGGAGCTGAGTAAAAGAGGTTGTTTGTTGTTTGGCTCGGATAGACAGTTCACACTCTTGACACAATCACACCATGCACTGTGTGAGCAGAGGAGGTTTTTACCTGGTGAATGCCTACTGTGATCTTCAGGAGGATGATGAGCGGAAGAAAGAGAGCTACCAAGCCTGCTGGCTCGGCCTGGTCCTTGAAACAAGACCTCAATACAAGTAGGTTGTTCAAATGAAAACTCCTGCATTATTGTAGAGATCCTGACTGTTGCTTGTTTCACTAAAATACCATGTATTGTGTAACAGTTTGCATTGTTAAGAATTTGTAGGTTTGTGTTGTGCAGTAAAATGCAGTGGGACAGAAGGGAAAGGACAACAGAGCAGCCCTCATGCTTATTGTGTTTTTACTGTAAACTAACCCTGATCAGTGGTGTCTGTGACAGATGAAGGAAAACACCTGTAATATGTGATGTGGTGTAATATCAGTGCAGCAGCAGTTTTCTTCAGGAGGATGGACTTAGGTTTATTAGTTATTTGAAGACATTTTGAAAGATGTCTAGTGATGACTCACTGCTCTACATTGGTGTGTTAAAGCAATAGAAAACCCAAAGTTGAAATACAGTTTGGAAGACAGATTATGTCATAAACTAATGACTCATGGGAATGTTTGAAATTCATCCATTCATCTTCTGTACTCGCTTGTCTAAACTGGGTCACGGGGTCTGCTGGAGCATATTGCAGCTGGGGCTCATATAATCAAGACCCATCTCTGAAAGTCAGAATCCCACTGTGACGGAGGATTTCATGGAGGCTGTCATTTTAAAAGAGCCCATGTGATGTCAGAGCTTTTCAACCAATCAGAAAATGGGGGGAATGCTCTGACATCACATGGGCTCAGCACATGGAGGCTTCACATAGTGAGATAGACTGCAGCATGGCTTTTTCAGAAATGGTTAAATACTGATTTATTTTTCATATGGACTCGCAATAATTCATGTATCAACCTCTGCAAGTATTTATATTTCATTTTCTACGTCTTTAAAGAGATATGTGTATGTAATGTGTTCCAGGCTGACGCTGTCAGAGACAGACACTGTTCGTAGAGAGAGTTATAAGCAGCAACAGGTGGCCCACCTCATGGTCCAGAGGAGCCTCAGCCAGACACTGATGCTGGGTGACACCAATGGAGCCATGACAAAGTACCAGCTACCCCTCTTCAACCCCAGCAGGGATCTGCATCGTGCTAAAGCCACCTCAGACACAGTACAGCCAGTCATGCTAGAGAAGGGGCATAATGTCGTGGATAGACAAAAAACGACCGCCATCAGTCAGGAGGTCAGCGAGCCAGACAAAGAGAAGTTCAGAGCATCCAGTTGGATGTCCTCTCCAAGAGAAATCTCTCACCGGGTACAGAGGAGGGAGTGAAGCAGCGAGGTGGAGGGACGTTCAAAAAAATACAACATCGCTTTGTGGTTAATCTTGCAGTCGACACAGGGAAAAGGAATACATGTATATTAAGGCCATGCTTTACTATTAAGTCCACAAAACACTCTGTTAGTTAGCTTTCAGCTGTTAGTAGCAGTTCTAAATGTGATGTCAACTGGCCTAAAAACTTCAGTGTGAAGCTAAGTGACATAATGTGTTACAGTGATGTAATTACTTTTTAAAGCATTTCTTTTTTTTCCCCCATGGCCATGTATTTATTATTTATAAATATGTATTTATTATTTACATACAACTATTAGCTTATCAAAATTTGGACTTCTTTGGGAAAAAAAATCTCATGGTGACAAGAGCCTCACAAGTATTGCTTTTATGTATCGTACCACAAGATATCTCATCTGCTGACTTCATACTCTTAGAATGGCCCAAAATTAACAAACACAATGTGCAGTAATTTACTAAAAGTGCATATTTAAAACATTCTGACATTGAGTCTTAACAATGATTGTATACTTCCACAAAATTATACTTTTTTTGTCATCGGCAGTGGCTTCTGTGCATCCTGAAGCTGCATTAAAAACTGTCTGCCAGCTTGTTTTGCCTCCTGTTTCTACTGTTCAAGTTATTTCCTTCATTCAGCTTCCATGTAGTCATTGTACTAACGCAGAAGAACCCATGGAGACACAGTCCTTTTAAATGTTCTGGCAAGTTCCATATACAGCTTTACCTCTGACTTTAACTCATGAAGTGATATCTACCAAACTTCCTGGTCATTGTCCAGTCATGTGACAATGTGTGAATATGTGTAACATATATAAGGCATTACAGATCCTGAGTTAGTCGTGTTCTGTTTTATATCTCTCATAATTTTCCGAGTCTTATGGGTTAAAGGATTGTTTTTCAGCAGCGCCACCCAGTGGTAAGATGACAACATTGTAAAGCAACCCCACCCTCATTAGCTGAGTTATTCTTGTAAACAAGTGCTTCATAGTCTAAAGAAAAACACAGACAACTTGAAAATTAAGTTCTTAAACCAAAAAATGTATTCAAAGGACTGCACATGGTGGTCGGTGTCATCATAGTTGAATTCATGGCATTACATCCAGCACTTATTCACCAAGGTCAAAAGCAAAACAGCACAGCAGAGAGGCCTGATGGCAAGTGTGAAGTTAAATGAGAGGTTTTTTGTTGCAAGATGAGTACTGAGCACTACTTTGTACACATGCACCTTCAGTAAATCCCGTCTCCCAGATTGTCCTGAGGCTCCCACAAACAAGTGAACATTATTTTATAGGACTCAAAGGATCATTCGATGCCAACACATCAGACAGCAAACAGAGAAATCATAGATAGAAGAGAGTTTGTGCAGCATGACAATTATTTCCAACAAGGACATGAATCACTCCCATAAGAAATGTAATAACTGTTTTGATACTATGTTTGGATCTGTATTTTTACTTGATTATCAACAATGATTTTTGTATTTCCCTGATGAGATAGTGATTTTTTTCCTTGTCCAGGTTTATTATTACATGTGAACAGTTTATGGGAGCCCTGAATTCATATATACAGTCATAGAAAAGAATATTAGACCACCCTTGTTTTACTGTTCATTTTGTTCATTTTAATGCCTGGTACAATTAAAGGTACATTTGTTTGAACAAATATAATGATAACAACAAAAATAGCTCATAAGAGTGTAATTTAAGAGCTGATATCTGGCCATTTTCCATGGTTTTCTTGATAATAATCAAAGTCACTTAAGTTCTTACATCAATAGCTACAGCATCGTACTGCCAAAAACAGTGCTTTTAGGCTTTCTGTTTTCTTTTCTGTCTCTTTTAGTCACATGATACACACAGGAGTTAGTCCTTGATTGTATAACCATTGTTTTTGATGACAAGGGTGGTCTAATAATTTTTTCCATGATTGTATGTACAAGAAAGAAAAAATATCCCTTTTCCATACACACACTCAAACTAACATTAATTCATGGCATTCAAAGAATGCAGGTTGAAAGTGAGAATAATTTTTACTTTTTCCAAGTGTTTAAATGGAAAAAAAGTGATGTCTTTATATTTAACCATTTATTGTGTCCAATATGGACACCATCTGAATTATCATACAGTTTAAAGCTAATAAGTCTTAACTTGGGCTTTTGAAGTTTACATAATATTGTATGCTCAAAATGTTGCTTGATTTATAACTTCTGAGATCACACATTAAATCAGGTTTTGAAGCTCTTGTTGATTTACCTCATGTTTGTTTGCATAACATTCTTATCAAGTTGCGACAATCACACACAGTGGAAAGATACAGACACTTCCCATCCCTCACCCACCTACTCTCAAAATCCTTCAGCTTCAAGTGCAAACACCAGCTCGGCTTCGTCTTCTGTCATTTTGTGTCCGACTGGACTTTCCCTCCTAATATGGCTTCCTCAGCTCGTTTGTGTTTTTGGACGGTGATCTGCAGCTGCCAGTACTTGAGGTAAACCCACATGAGGCTTCCATTCTTCCTCTTGTCCATGTTTAGCAGGTCTGCACAATGGTTATCCCTGTCAAAGATATCCTTCAGGTCAGACTCTAGATCCAGTTCTGTCCCGATGGGCTCTTTAACAACCTTTAACAGCATGTTCCTTTCCATCTCCAGCCGCTGCTTTCGAGGTTGGGTGAGGGAGCAGTAGGCATGCTGCCGCTCCACCAGCTGATGCTCTAGCTCCTTCAGAGCGGCAGTGGCTCGCTGGTACCAGTCTTTCTCTTTTTCCAGGGCTTTATGCAATACAGAACCTGCAGCTCCGGACTTCACAAATCTTTGTTTCTCTTCTTCCAAGGACTCCTGCTCCTTATCAGGGGGAAAGACAGAGTTTTGAGATATGAAGACGAGGCTACAACTAAAAAATGCAAAACACACAATGGGGGAAGTTAGGGGCAAAGTGAGCAGAAAATAATTCTAAGGAAAGTCAGAGGCGTAGCAACAAGAGACCTGACAGGGAATAAACCCTGAATGAAGAGGGAATAAAAATAGGCCTAAACTAGACTTCTGCTTAGTAGCCCTTCATCAGCTTAGATGCAGACAATAAGAGGTAGTAATTAAGGAAACATCTTTACCTGCTGTAGCTGTTTCCGTTCCTCCACAAGCCGCTGGCTCTGTGAGACCATGGCCTGTTTGTAGCCTTTAACCCTCTGTCTCTCCTTCTCCAACTCCAGCTCGAGCATTGCTGCTGCCCTTCGTCTCTCTGTCAGCGTCTCACGATAACGTGCCTCCATCTCGCTTTTTATCGTGGACACATCCTTGTCATACTGGGCTTTGACTTTCTGGATCTCCCTCTGAGATTCCCTGGTCCAAATCCAACCTGACAGGATGATGAGACACAGAAATGAGAAGAATCTTGAGTTAAAATGCCGCCTGCTCAGCTCACAAGTTTGAGAGACTTAGTTATTATCTCAACAACATCTATAAACAAAAATAAGCTAGCATTATAAAAAGATACAGATAATTTAGACCCTGGCAAAATTTCACACTCTTCTTGTACAGATATAAAGCTGCCTGCTTATTTATTCAGTTCTTGTATATATTATGCACAGACTCTACTGTGCTTGTGTTAATAAAAAATAGTTGGTTTTTTTTATTGTATTTATTATACTTGACATATTTCTGTTTCTTTTATTTTTATTCTCAATGGAGCACCCCCGGCCAAAGTTTTTACTTTCTACAATGACCACAAAATCCTAGTGTGTGCATATATGTAAAGATCCCTCACAAACTCAACCTGCTTTGAGCATTTACATTCAACTGTGCCCCTCTCTTTGTTACCTCACTCACGAACACATGTAAACATGTCTGCTTATGTAACTCACGAAATGCAGCCAGTCCCAGCATGGGGACCAGCAGGGCGTAGTTCCACTGGTTGCCATCACCGCCCCCTGCCCCTCTCCCTCTGGGGTCTGGTTGGATGTTCCATCTGGGAGGGTCATTCAAGTTGTTCATGGAGGCTCCTGTCACACACAGGAGACCAAAACATCAGTAACAACTCATTTAAATGGCAGTTATGATTACTTTATATAAGTTTTGTTTATTAAAGTCTCAAGTCAATACACACTGAAAATTTTACTGTCCACCGACTAACGACCATATACCAACAATGACAGGTTTGGATTACAAGTGTGACAGTGCTTTTAATGTATTGCAAATAAGCACTAGATGTGAAAGTTCGTTAGCATTTACCAAAACACTGACACCAGCACCGACCAGCAGCACCAGTCGTGGCATGACTTGGAAGTTTGACAGCCCAGCTAACCACAAACACGGCTAGCTTTCTGCTAACATGCTAGCTAACGTTTAGCGTGGTGACTCGTGCTGGTTCGAGCATTCAACACAAACATAACAAGGGGGAATAATAGCTTCACAACCCCGACAACGTACCATTGTGTGTCTGGTAAATGTATGGAGCCGTGTCTCACCTTGAATGGAAAGTCTAGGTCACTTATACATTTGTTCCTGCACACCCAGATTATACAATTTTTTGCTTTAGCGGTCCATCTATACCGGCAGGGGGTATAGCATAGGAACCCTCTCCTATAAAAATGTTGTTATAAGTTGCAGTTAAACACTGTGATTAATTATTTTTTAGTTATCAGACAATTTCATATGTCCCTACTCCTGAAATCTTATTATTAAATGTTTTAATTGATAATGATTAGGTGTACAATAAGTGATACACCCCTTTTTGGCAGAGTGGTTTAGTCCGGTGCAACAGAATATCTGTTCCTGCGCACTGCTTCAAGAGAGGTCCTTCAACTGACAACATGGCGAGTGTCCGTGCTGCGTCCCGTCTCCTTTCCAAGAGAGTACCATTTAAAACAAAAGCAGTGAGTAGTAACAAGTTTTGATGAAAAGTTTGATGTTCATATTTGTGCTTCATTTATGTGTGTCTGTCTTTTTTATTATGAAATGCATAATTCAAGCTTTCGTAACCGGTGGATTCTTCCTTGCGTAATCTGTTATGTAGCTGAGGGTGTTTCAATGTGACACCACGAAAAGAAGCTGATTTGGGTGTACAACAAAATGTTATGTATAGTTACACTATCTAATTTTGTTTAGCGTTATTCACTGTGAGTAATGTTTAATAAACTGTCAACATAAGTGACAGCACATCATGATTAAATCAGTCAGTTTAGTTGCCCTTGTGGACAGTTGTAACTAGCTGCTGCTTGTTAGCTACAACTCTCAAATAATCCACTGGAGGTGTATTTAAAGTCAAATTTATACGAAAGTAGATGTGTAATGACACTATGGGTCATTAAAAATCAAATTAAAACAAGGGTTGATATTAGATTTGCAGTGAGACAGACTAAAGATATTAATACTACATACTATGATAGATTATGCATTGTTATGAAAGTGCTATTCATAACATTCAGATATGTGAATAAATGTTGTTATATATGTTTATTAGCAGGGTATGTTGTCTGTAGGCAATCAGCCATCAGCATGCTTCAGGCTCCCCATGTGAGCTGTGGTGGTGGTTTTGTCTTTCTTCTGATGTAAGTTGTTTTCTCCTCTGTCAGGTCCCTGCTGCCACTGTTCAGGGGTCCAGAGACTTCCACTTCTCCATCTATGGCAAAAAGCACAATGCAAAAGTTTCAGATGATGTAAGTTTCCTCAGTTGCTTTATGCAAATCAACATTTGTAAGGGCAGGTAGTAAGGATGCATAACACTTTGGGTTTCCATTATGAGCAAACCACTCATTACTAGTAGTTTTACAGTACCTTCTCTCTTTCCTTGTTTGCAGATCTCCACTCAGTATCCAGTTGTGGATCATGAGTTTGATGCTGTGGTGGTAGGAGCTGGAGGAGCGGGACTTCGGGCCGCCTTTGGCCTGTCGGAGGCTGGCTTTAACACTGCCTGTGTCACCAAACTCTTCCCCACCAGGTCTCATACTGTAGCTGCACAGGTATAACAACACTGTCGTTATTACACTTTTCTTTACAAACTATAATCTTAAGTTTTAAGGTAGTAGTTCTGTTTTAGTTCAGTGTTGTTAACTTGTCAATATTATCCCATTCAGGGTGGGATCAATGCAGCTCTGGGAAACATGGAGCAGGATGACTGGAGGTGGCATTTCTATGACACAGTGAAGGGATCTGATTGGCTTGGAGACCAGGATGCTATCCACTACATGACCGAGCAGGCTCCTGCGGCCGTAGTGGAGGTACAAGTCCTCACGCAGGCACATTTACATGTGCACCAGTGGTTATGTTATAGCTGGCAGATACTGGGCTTTGACCACTAAAGATGTGAATTCAGAAGAGTGGAGGCCATTCAGGTAGAAAATACAAAAAAATGTATTAACTGTGCTTAAATTTAATATTGAAGCTGAACACACTTTAAAATTCACAAAAGGAGTGATTTAAATTTAATGGAGGTGCATGTTAATTATTCAAAGAAGGACTTGCTCTAACAATTAATAAGATACCCACTCTTCTGGTATTTTGGTTTTATTGTTCTTTTAAGTTTCAGATTCAACTTCCACCAGTATTCAAAAGCTTTCCTCAATTTTACACCAATCATTGAATTAGTGGATTTTTTGTTTTATGAATGAATTTATTTTTAGAAATGTCAAACCACCGTAAACAGACCTATCCCATCCTTGATTATGTGATACACAATAATTCTCACACTCTGTCTTTCCCAGCTGGAGAACTTTGGCATGCCATTCAGCCGTACCGAGGATGGGAAGATCTACCAGAGAGCCTTTGGAGGTCAGAGTCTTAAGTATGGAAAAGGAGGCCAGGCCCATCGCTGCTGCTGTGTAGCAGATAGGACAGGACACTCACTGCTGCACACACTGTATGGACGGGTAGGTACACCTTCTTCTCTACCTTCTTTCTCTGACTCAGCCCGTGCATTGAGAACATTGTTTTCCTGTAAAGCATCATTTTAAGTATCTCTCTACCTTTCCAATTTCTCTTCAGTCGCTTCGTTACGACACAAGTTACTTTGTGGAGTACTTTGCCCTCGACCTGCTGATGGAGGATGGCGAGTGTAAAGGAGTGATTGCTCTGTGTATGGAAGACGGGTCTATTCACCGCTTCAGGGCCCAGAATACCGTCATTGCTACTGGGTAGGAGACAAAACTTGACTCAGTGTGATAGTTAAAATCGGTTAAATCTTTTTGTGTTACCATAGATTGTATGCAAGTTTAGAACTGAGTCCTGTCTTTTCTTCCAGTGGTTATGGAAGAGCCTATTTCAGCTGCACATCCGCTCACACTAGCACAGGAGATGGAAACGCAATGGTGACCAGAGCTGGACTGCCCTGTCAGGATTTGGAGTTTGTACAGTTCCATCCCACTGGTGAGAAAAAAGATTAGTTATTAACTTATTAACATAGTCATAAAATCAACAGTCTACTACTGAGGCATTAAAACACTTATTGTTTGAAAGCACCACGACTACTAAACAGGTATTCGACAGACAATTTCAACCAGTAAAGTTATTCTATCAATGACAGTTCAATGTTCATTATTTTATTGTCGAGTTATAAAGGTGTGATAAGATTGTGTAGAAATAGGGTAAACAGATTTTTATCATATGTCTAGTCATTAATGCCCTCTTGTGTTGCTTGAGGGTTTTTTTTTTCAGTAAAATATGTGGAAAGATATAAACACTAATTATGTGTAGTGTAAAGCTTAAACTACTACTGGTCTGCTAATTTCTTTTTGAACCATTTACTATATGGAACTAATACATTTCGTTCTCTCCAAGGGCTCTTAGGCTAATGAGGGATTTAACACATGTATTTCAAACCTCTACATCTCTATCTCTGTTACTGTGTCGCATTTATACATTTTACTTTGAACTGTCATGATAGATCTCACCTCTATGGAGACAAGTGGTGTTCTTTATTTTTGCTCCTGCTGGACATTTGACACCAGTCTCTCCAGTTATGTATGAGGAAGCTCTGTGATGTGACCTGTGGGAGGTCACCAACGCTGAGCCACAGTGCAGTGCATGTGTCTTCATTTCTCACACTGGAGCATTCACACTGTTAAATACACTGTAAACAACACATTCTCCTCCGGATTCTGGAGTAAAATTACAAAACAGCTGCCAAGGTAAATGCACTTATCACTGTTCAGTCAATAAAGCAGTATCAGCATTTTTATTGATGCTGTATTGTGCCATTGCTATAATGATAATAAAACTTTAAAGGGTTTATGTTCTCATTGTTGGTTTTGTGCTTTATTGATGTGAATGTAGGACTCTTAAGTTGTGGCACAGACAACTGCTTTTTAATAGTTTACTGTGTAAAAACTGTTGTGCTTAATGTTACTCATTCATCAATGTTTGCATCCAGTAGCTTGTTTGAGACTTGTTTTGAGTTACCATGGTGACCATGAGGCATAATGTACAACATTATTGACAAAAATCAATAATGAAAAAGTTGCAAATGAATTTGATTGTTGACTATTGTCGCCAGATGTTTTTTTTAACTGAGTGAGGCGTCTCTCTTCTGTCCTGTCTCTGCTGAGAGTTTCACATGCACAATAGCGTTCAGTGACAAATAAACAACATGGCGGCAATGCCTTTTTTTTTTTTTTGTATCAGTAGTCGCTAATATCCACAGAAAGCATCTTTCATTTTCGTCTTTATTATTAATTAGCCCATCATTTCAACAAACTCATACTAATTTTAAAAGCTAATAGCAAAATAAGAGCCATTTAGTATTTGTTTGATTCATAATTCTGATTAGTCACTAAAAACTGAGGTTTTTACTCGATGTTTGGTTCAAAAATAGCTGAACTGTAACTCCTACTTCAAGGACGGACATCTGTTTAACATGCCACTCCTTGCAGGGATCTACGGAGCCGGGTGCCTGATCACAGAGGGTTGCCGTGGAGAGGGAGGTATCCTGATCAACAGCGAGGGAGAGCGTTTCATGGAGCGTTACGCACCCAACGCCAAAGATCTGGCCTCCAGAGACGTGGTGTCCCGCTCAATGACCATTGAGATCAGAGAGGGCAGGTATGCACAAAGCCTGTGTTTGCACAGTGCGACTGTATGCAGGCAAAAACAGAACTTTTTTAGACTGAAATAACCAAGCTGTTACTTACTATGTTTATTCTTCCAGGGGAGTCGGTCCAGAGAAGGACCACGTGTACCTGCAGCTTCACCACCTGCCTCCTCAGCAGCTGGCCACACGGTTGCCTGGTATCTCGGAGACAGCCATGATCTTCGCCGGAGTTGACGTCACAAAGGAGCCCATCCCTGTCCTGCCCACTGTTCATTACAACATGGGTGGAATACCCACAAACTACAAGGGACAGGTACATGATGCATCCACACACATTCCTTCTTTACTCTTTATCAAGTGCTTCACTGCGAACAGAATTAACACTCTTAATTTTTTTCGTCATCAGGTGATCACTCACACCGATGGACAGGACAAGGTGGTGCGTGGACTGTACGCCTGCGGTGAGGCGGCCTGTGCCAGTGTGCACGGTGCTAACAGGCTGGGTGCAAACTCCCTGCTGGACTTGGTGGTGTTCGGCCGAGCCTGCGCCCTCACAATCGCTGAGGAGCACAAACCTGGTGAGGACCCCTGTTTATGAGTTATGAAACTGAATAGTGATTAAGTTGGAAGTAATTATTAAACACTTATCAGTTAAAAGAGATGAATAACATAAGAAGAGAAACTTGAAACAACTTGTCATATTTTCAATTCACTTTTACACATAAAGAAAAAACATCAACTCTCCTTCTGTTTTGCTACTTATTTGACATCATGCTGTCCTCACTGCTTCACCGCTGACACTGTTGTTGTTTTCCCTCCAGGAGAGGCACTGTCCCCTCTGAAGTCCAGTGCAGGTGAGGAGTCTGTGGCCAACCTGGACAAGCTGAGGTTTGCCAATGGAAGTCTGAGGACCTCTGAGATCAGGCTCAACATGCAGAAGGTGCACACACTAACATGACACAAATATATTCACATCATAATGTTGTGGAAACGTGTCACACATTGTAAAAGGGAGTATTGAGTCTGTACGTTAGATTTTCTGCTTCATTTTTTACTTATTGCTGTGTTCAAAGAGAATTTGAGTTCCCACACAAACACAGAATAACTGTCTGCCTCTGAATTCAGACCATGCAGGCTCACGCCGCTGTGTTCCGTACCGGCGCTGTTCTAAAGGAGGGATGTGATAAGATGGACGCTGTTTACCAAACCTTAGATGAGATCAAGACCTTTGACAGAGGTATTGCATCCGTTTTTTTTTCCTCTTTCCATTTTTTTTTTAAGTGCTTACACTGAAAGCTGTATTAGTATTAGTCCTTGTAGAATCTAAAGTTTTCCTCTGTCCTCTTCTCTGCAGGCATTGTGTGGAACACAGACTTGGTGGAAACCCTGGAGCTGCAGAATCTGATGCTGAACGCCGTGCAGACCATCCACTCTGCCGAGCAGAGAAAGGAGAGCAGGGGAGCCCACGCCAGAGAGGACTTCAAGGTCAGACATACCAATGTTTTACCTACGTATAGCTCTTTCTTCATCTAATGTTAGTGTTTTCCCTGTGTTTCTCTTCTCCATCAGTCAGGCTTTTTCTAAATGTCAGTGTTTATATCTGTTTTTCTCTGCTATAACATACCGCAGTCTCCCTGTTTGCTGTATATATATGTATAGCTGTATAGCTCCTCAGCCTCGATTTCAGCCAGTCTGTCCTCAGACAATATTTATTTTAACTACCCCCCAGGACCGTATCGATGAGTATGACTACTCTAAGCCGCTGCAGGGTCAGGAGAAGAAGCCCTTCGAACAACACTGGAGGAAACACACTATGTCCTACGTCGACCCCAAGACCGGAAAGGTACAATCCCCTGCAGTGTGTGTGTGTGTGCTCGTGTCATTGTACTTCCACCAGGCCTTTAAACTTCTCTATTAGCCATTACCAGCATTAAATGTCAGTATACTCAGTCATGTCTGATCTGATGCACCTTTTGCCTCTCACAGGTGACCCTGGAGTACCGACCCGTTATCGACAGCTCTCTGGACGAGCAGGACTGCGCCCACGTTCCTCCGGCCATCCGCTCCTACTAAGAAGACCTGTCCCCATCCCTACCTCTCTGTTTTCTCAACTCCACATATATTCAGTTACAAAACTTAACCGCTATTTATCCATATTCTTGTACTACAGATGACATTTTTGGGACAGATGTGGCTTTTTGTTGCACAATGTTTCCACTTTGAATTATCGAATACAATACTGTGTTGATTTACTCTGTGTGCAGTTGATGTACTTCAGCAGCTCCTTGCGACCCCTCACACTCTGTGAGCTGGTTTTGTATATATCACAGGAAACTCGGTGACTGAATGAGGAGTTCTCAGCCTCCAGCTGTCGAACAAAAAATAAAGAGAATAGTTAAACACGTGTTGCACCGTTGAAGCTTGGCTTTTTGTGATGACACCATACTGTCATTTCGTAGTCTTGCATTGTGCTCATTATAACTCTAACTACTCTCCTTGTGGCGGAGTCGAACTGCACGTTGCCGAGACACTGAGTGTAGTTTCTAGTGTGTAAATATTGCATTATTGTACAATAAATATGGTGTTATACTGTAAGTACTAGTTAAATTAAGAGTTTGTCTCTTCACACTCACTGTGGCCTTCAGTCTTGGTTAGTATTTACTTCATGTGTGTGGTCTACATCTGGCTTCTGTTCAGTAGATGAGTAGCTGATAATAAACTTAACTGAGCATAAACTATCCGTAGTATGAATCACGTTGATCAGCTTTAATGTCTTCAGCAACAGTATTCGGTATCGATGTTGCTTTGAGGACGAATTCCAGCGAGAGGAAAAAAATCCAAAGCTGATGAAACATTTTTAGGCAATTGCCACTAATTGAAATTTCCCACAAGGTGAAGGATGTGCTCAGTGTTGCCTTCTTTTGCTGAATCCATGAAAAGGTGACTTAATTTATTTGTGGAAAAAAAGGTTAATTTCTTTGTTTTGCTTTGTTTTTTTTTGCCATTTGTACTATTTTATTTCACATATTCAATAAAGTGTAGGCTATGCATAGAAACAAAAGCTCTTGGTTTTTGCCTTTGTGTATTGGGAAGGGGGTGGACAAAATACCCTGAACACTTACAGACCTTAAATGTAACTGTTACAGTTTTATGTTTTTTGTTTTTTTTTTATTTGTGGGTCTTTTGAGTTAGTGACCTGCAGCTTGATTAGTGTCCACCAGGGGGCAGCAGACGCACATTGTACTCTCACCATAGTTCATTACAAACATTGATTATGAACACTCAGCTGATGTAGACTCAGTGGCTGCTCACTTATAATGGCTGTCATCTCATACCACAGAAATGGTACTACAGTACTTCACATAAGGAGATAACAAGCAGTAAAATGGTGCAGTGGTTCTTTTGTTTCAGCAGCTCTACCTTCCTGGAAAATTTTACAGTCAAGTCAATAATCACTAAACAAACAGCCCATTTCACATCTGGGCCAGCTGTAAAAGCCAAATCCGGAAAGGCTGGAACTGAAAGGGAGGAAGTTATCTGGCAGTCATTTTATTAACACAAATAAAAAAGATTGTTAAGGGGAACAGTCCTTACCTTTACGACCACTGGCTTCTTTCTGTGCCTTTGTGGAAGATTTTATGAAACATGATCCCTTATACAAAAAAACTTATTTCAACACCAGTTAATTCCATTATTTGCTCACTAGATATGAATCAAATATTTGTAAAAGGTGCCACGTATGAATGACACTGAGGTTAACAGTAGCTGAGGCAAAAACAGTACAGTACAAAGGACATTTAAAAGTAATCATTATTCAGAAAGTGAGTGTAAAATGCCTTTTAAAAAATTACTTTGTAAATAAAATGTAATGAAAATAAAACTACTGTATTTTTTCTTTTTTACAGTAATTTTTCTGTACAGTTTTAATTATATATGGATAATTTTTAGTTTTTCTGCTTGTAAAAATAATTTTAAAAACTTTAATCCACTTAACTGCTGTCAAATTTTACAGAAGCACTTAGTATTAACTTTAACTTTATTAATAGTAAAAGGACCAGAAACTGTAAGATTACACCTTTCTTCTACAATGTAGTAAACCCATGAGTTATTAACTTGGTTTACCAGTGGTGACCATGGCGATAGACGATGTAGCTGCAGAGAACTTTGCAGAGAATGAAAAGGGAGCATGGCAGCAGAATAATTAAAGGAGGAAGCGGCAAAAGAAGGATGAAAAAGGGAGATGTGTGAAGAAATGTGTGTGTGACAAAAGCAGAAGAGAAAAAAACAGGTGGGGAGGAGGGAGGGAAGTGAGAGTGGAGACAAAACATTTACGGTAACAGCCTTGGAGAGCAGCCAGTCCCTCATTATGTCTCCCAAACATCTGACTCTTTCTCAAAACCTGTTCTCTCTGGGAGTTTCAGCTCTGACGCAACCGATGTCATGACGTAGGAAAAAGATTGACCCTACAATCACTGCAGACACTTCAGGACATTGTTTAATCAAAATTAGAGATCCCAAGCTGAACAAATGTACTTTTTAAAATGCCAGACTGCTTGTCATCTGACACCCATGAATAACAAAAACTAAAAAAGCTGGAACTGTACAATTATGCAGTTTGTGTTGCAATTTAGTTGTAATCTTCCTCACAGAGCTGCGGATCCTGTGGTCTTTCCTAGAATAAGTGCATGTCTTCTGTAGAAACACAGCAGATGATAAATACCAAATGTGATGATAACCTGAGGCATTAGTTTTCAAACTAAGCTTCTCTCATTGGTCAGCGGTGTAAGTGGATTTTCTTTGTTTAGTTTTCTGTCTTACTCAAAGCAGAATATTATTTACCTTTTAACTGATTTTGACTAATTTCTCATTTTTGTGTTTATTGCAGCGTTTCCACTCATGTGTGTTTTTTGTTCCCCTTTATAAAAGTTCTCTCTAAGTTAAGAAAATGGTGACCTCTCCTAATTTAACCTCATCCGTAAAAGCCGCCGATACTGAGCCATACCGGTGTTTAAACCGGTATGGCTCAGTATCGGCGGCACAAAGCTCGTTAGCTTTTTACAAGCTAGCAAGCTCCGTGCCGCCGATACATTTAGCCTCGTCACATCAGACCACATGAAACTGTTCGAATAAATTCAATAGCGGCTTATAGAGAGGTGTGCGCCACAGTCCGGAAAATACAGTATATAGAAACGGACAAATCCATAGACATAAACACTAGAAGCTGCGGAGCCTGTGTCCGTCCACCGCTTCTATGCGTCAGAGCAGCCGCCATATTGTGAGTGTCAAGTCTGCCCTGTCAACCTATACAAGTCAAAGTCGCCCCGGACTGGGGCTCGATCCAGTGCTCAATTGGTTCAGAAGCCGGTCCTACTAAGAACCGGTTTGCTTTTCCATAGGCAGGGGGCCAGGTTGGGGCCGCGTCACGTAAAACATCAGTACGTCACTGCAGAGGGAGCCGGTTCACAACAACCGGCCGCTACCAAGCTAGTTGCTATTAACAAACTGCTGTTACCCTGTTACTATCAGTCCATGAAAACATTATTTTCTTTAGCAGATATTCTAGTTACAACATGGTTGAGTTAACAAAGCAGTTTTGCATTGCTACGTGTGGTATTTATTCAGTTTTGGGGAATTACGATGTCCTTACTGGTTGCATATGAAGGTGAAGCGCACCCTCACTGTGATAATGCTTAAATGGAGGAGCTGATCGTGTGCATACAAGTGCTGTTCCTGGTTTTACAAGTCTACACTGAGATCCAGAGCCAAAACCGTATTTTCATTACTCTACTCTTCTACTATCGCTAGCTGTGTCTCTACCGTCGCTTCTCCAGCTCCTGGCGAAGTCGCTGCTTAATCAGTGCTAAGTCTGGCCCAGCAAAGAAGTGGGGCCAGAGGTGGCCCCTATTTTAGCAGCTGGGGCCAGTTCTTGCGGCGGTGGAAACACAACAAACTAGGGCTAAGTCAGGAACTGGCCCTGGAACCTGTTTGGTGTAGTTATGCAACAAAACCACTCAAATTAAGATTATGGAAAGATTCGCATTTTGGTAAACTGTCAGTAAACACTTTGTGCTTCAAGTTATTCAGGATCTTTTTTCTTTAAACCAGACTGCAGTCTTTCCCTTAACCAAGTGCTGCCAGCCCTTATGAATTACTGTAACTATGTCGTTGTAAAAAGCAGTTATTGTGGTGCAAGTTCAGATAGTTTGTCAGGAAACAAATAACTTTATTGTTCATGAACTTTTTACTGATACTGCCAGTAATCAAGCTGTTCATTGTGACATTTCCTCTTCAGATTTGCTGTTGCGAATTAGTTGTTTACACTGTCAACATCGTTCCTAGGAGACAGGGGTTGTGTGGTTGTGAGTGTTATAAACTGCTCAGGAGTGTGGTGGAGTCTCCGATGTAGGCTGGGAAATAATAATAATAAAAGAAAAGCCATATAACCTACTGTAGAGACACAATGTTACACTGGAGCATTTGTTACAATTCTTGCTGCATCTTGCAAGACCACATTTATCAATGGATAGCAAAACCACCAAAGTGTAGTTGATCCTCTTTTTTTCTAATCACCATTCTTCCCAGGAGTGTCATAGCAAGCCTCATACCAACACCTCACAATGTCTTTCCCGGAGGTCCACCATGTTTCTAGATGCTGTGAATAGCTTTCTTGGTGGCCTTGAAACCCACGCCCTCCCCACCTTCAGGGATTATGATATGTTTTAACCAGAAGTGGCCTGTGTTTTTGTTCGGTGTGTCAATTATCAGAACAGTCTAATGACCTGATCTCTGCCGTGGTGTGGGAGGAGGTCAAGGGTGAGCTGGACAGGTGGTGATGTGTGAGTGTGTATGAGTGTGTGTTGTTAGATTGGAGTTATGTCCAGTGTGAAACACTAAAGAACTGAATGTGAAGCGTATAGAGGGTTGTCCTGTCTAATCCTATTAGTGTCTTGGATAACTCTTACATATTAGAGGGGACCTGGGGAAGGACCTCTGTGGAAAATATATCAGACAGATAAATATTTCATGACTAACTTGTGTTATAAAGATAATGTTTCAATCACAGGCAAGATCAAAAACTAGTTGGAATGGTGCCTACATTTTATTTTTCTTGGGGAAAAGATAATATAATGAGATCTGTAGGTGTGCATTATTGCTATTCATATGCTCATCCCATTTCTGTATCATTTAAATGTGTATTTAATCATACCTAAGCTTCAGATTATTAGAGAAATGAAAAAATATAATGAGTAAAATAAAGAAAATAAACAAATAAATAAAAACTTGTGTTCCATGCCAACATCCACTACAGTCCTTGCCAGTATTTCTGCATTTATACTGGTCAACTGAAGCGAAACAGCAAAGCTTTTTCCACTGGGGGATAAAATATCTCAGGTCAGAGAGAAAATAGATTTTTAAAGGGTGGCTTCATTCAATTAGCTAATTTTATTTACAGTGTACTGTGGATATCAGACTGATAGTGAAGCATTGAGAAGGAGTCTGTATAAAAAAATGGCAGAGGACTTTTAGCTGCTATTTCATAACTAATAATTATTTAATAATTTACTTTAAATGGGTCACATTTACAGTATAATACACAAAATATAGTTTTTATTTGATCATTTTTCTATTTATTTTATTCTTTATTTTTGTCACATTTTCGTGAAATTCCCTGCAATAAAAGAAACTCTGCATTCTGTACAGAAAAGGTTGACATGTCTATAAATTTCACTAAACTACCACACCACGGCTTTAATTGCGTGCAGTTGCTGGCGATGGCATGTGTGTTTTCCATCGTCATATTTAATATTTCCAGTACATTGTTTCAACTATCCAAATTATTACACAGGACCTCTGTCTCCCTACTTCACTCATGCATGCACCCGGTCCAGTGGGCAAACAGCAGTCCAGCCAGCCCAGGCACTCAGCCAGTCCAGATGGGTGGTCCACACCAATCACTGCTGCTCCCTCATGCTTTGACCTGCTAGTGTCCCTGTTGCCCTGATACCTTCCACTCTCTGTGCTCTCTCACGCATTCCTCCTGTTTCTCCTCCTTCCTCCCTTCACACCAATCTTGGCAATTTCTCCCTTTTTCTTGGGTTTGCTACTTTCTCCTCCAAAAATGTTTGCAGTTTTTTCACCTTGTTGCTTGACTCAGTTCCCATTTCCATGTTTGCACTAGCAACTGTGCAGTACGAAGGGACATCAACCAAAATTTGACCACAGGGGCTGAGGTATGAGTCCCTGTTTTTTGTCTGCATTTGTCACCTGGAGACTGCATGTCTGTCTGATGCACCGAGAACAAGCTTTCCAGCGTGGATCAGTCCTCTGATCAGCAAATGATGTTTTGTGGGAACCGGATTGAACTAAATGTGTTTTTTTTTATTGACAAAAGACGCTTTAAAAGAAGCCATTGCATTTGGATTTGATTACCGTGGCTTGTACAAGTTGACCAGATGGATTTGTGGATTTTTTTTGCATGGCTTCATCCCCCACCCTACAACACACTCAAGTTATGTGTCTGTTTCCACCGTGACTCACAAGCTCTGCCATGGACATTAGACAAACAAACCTTGGGTTGTAGTGTGCATAGTGAAACTCACTTGCAATGTTATGTTTGAGAGTAGTTTCAGAAACCACCAAATTTGATTTTGGAACAAAATTCGGGTTTTTGCAATTTAAAGGACTAAACTAAAGGATATTATACACATCAATCAGTCCTTATACAGAAACTACAAAATGTCAGGAAATGCATAGACTGTGGGTATTTTATGTGCAGCATTTATAGTTTGAGGTATATAAATGACATGTTTGGACATACTGTTTCAGGAAAATATTCATCTAACTCAGGTAAATGGAAGATTTTGTTCTTTTGATTTGGAGAAGGAAAATATTCATTCTTCACACCAACACTTCCACCTGCAGCTACCTCGCCGCTCTTCCTCAGGTAGTGAAGGGGGGAGGTTGTACCTTGGGGCAGATATCAACTCACAAACACCCACAAGCATTTGTGCATGCACACAAACACACACATCACACACCAGAGCAGCTTTAGCACATGAAAGGCCTCCTACCGAAGTGAAAAACATAGTGCAACAATGCTTTGAAGTCTACCAGTCATCCATCTAATGTAGAGATGTTTTCTGTTCCTCCTCCTCTAAAAGTCTGATTCATATAGTCCTTCCGGATATTCCCTCCCTAAAGCCAAAAGACAACTACAGCCGATCTGGGAGTCATTTGGCTCCTTTCACAATACTCCCAACAGATCCCAAGCATCCAAAATTCAGTCTTACTTTTGCATCAAAGCAAAGCAGGAAAATAGATGTAATTTTTTTTTTCATCCCAGATGAGGCTTGCAATCTTTGTGCAATCTAAAAAAAAAATACACATATGCAGCAGCACATCCACACAGTATGCATACATCCAGTAGCATACAGCAAGTGCAGCAGCAAGTTATGGCTCAGTGGTCTGTCAGCACACTGTGTGTGTGTGTGTGTGTGTGTGTGTGTGTGTGTGTATTTTATTTTTTTTTAGTTACTTGGACAATGGTGCTACAATCTCCACAGACAGAATTCCAAAGAAATGACCCCTAAAACACAGGGGTCATTCAAATGGTTCCCGCAATAGTCACAGATAGGCTAGTGTGCCTTAAAAACAGATGGTTACACACATACCATTGTTGGGAATTTCTGAAAACAACATTTGAAAAGATTTATATCAATAATATATTTAGCCAGAAAAATGTGCATTTCTACCACGGTGACCTTCACTGTAGCAGCTCCGGTTTGTTGACCCTTTTTCCTCAAAGGCCTCTAAACAGCTGTGATGAGCAGACAACAATGTGTCATTGATATTTACATGCAGCAGGCAGGAGGATCTGCGGCGGACTCCCTCTGTGTTTACGACTCAGCTGGGTTTCATATTTATGACAGCTGATGCATTTGATGAAGCGCTGTAATTATACGTGTGACAACATTTTCTTTACCTGACAGTTCAGTAATTATGTACCTGTGGTGATATATGGGCTATTAAGGGAAATGTGTCGACAAGAAAAACTCACAGTGATTGTGGGTCTTTTTAACTAGATGCGGTCGTTGTTTATGCTGCGATCACAGTTTTTTTTCTTTCTCACCATTAGTGTAATGTAAAGAGACTTAGAGAAATAATGGGAGAATAATGGCCAAAAACACAGACGCAGGAGATAAAAACTATTATGAAGCAGTGAGGCTGTGTCATTATACTTTTCCTGGAATATGGATAACACAGAAAATAGCCTGTTTTGTCAAGATATATGCAACATTGTTTGTATTTGTCTATAAATAAGAACAACAGTTAGACAGTTAACTTCTGGCCAATCATGGCTAATGTAAGTAGGACTGGACTGTGTTTCCAAAGCTGTCTCAGTATTTCACATTTCACCAAGCTTTCAATGAGCCTCCTCCTCGTGCCACCATGAGGATGACATGTTCTGGGTAGGATATCACCCAAAGTACAAGTGATTACATTCAGGGCGAGATAAGAGGGTGGGATCAATAAAAAAATAAAAGTCCCCCCAAAAAATCATTTGTTCTGATAGGCCAATGTTTTGACCACAGACTGTATAGAGAAATGGATGGAGCCAACATGATTTTGTGGATGTTTTGAAGGCTGGAGTTTGGATATGAGGCAGTTCTGACCCGAGGAGACTGTCCAATGTGTATGTGGCTCGAGTTCAGGGCTGGTGAGAAGTTAGTGACATTAGAAGGACTTGTGGGAGTTTTTCATGATTGAGAACGACCATTTTTTAATTAAAGTCAATTGGAGCCAGAGCAAATTTTGGATCCAGCATCTAGTGGTCATCAAGGGTATTTCACTTCTGCATTGGCCTCACTTTTGAGACCCAGTTGCTTTGTTCTTTTCCATATAGTCTCTTTTGACAAAGTAGTGTTGTTATTTCAACACAAGGGGGCAACAGTGTTCATACTATATAATCAGTACAGCTGGATTAAACCATGGCGAAGGGTTGCGCCCTCTAGTTTTTAGTTGAATACCTCAAACCATCAACCATTGGAGAGATTACACTCAAAATGTACAAATATCTAATTCATCATAGGTACATAGGCATATGTATACACATATATGGCAAACTAAAAACATCCTCTTTAGCCACAGCTTTGTGTTAAGTAAAGAAATTAACCAAACTCTACCTCCTTAACATGAGGTAGATGCTAGATGCTAGATTTAGCTAAATGCTAAAGTAAGCAGGTGAACAAAATTACAACAACTTGCCTAAGTTGTTGTAATTTTGTTCACCTGCTTACTTTAGCATTTAGCTAAAGGATGTTTCACAGAGTTCCCCATGTGGCTGTTGATGCTTAGTTTTGTTGTAAACACACAAAATTGCTTGAATTCTGATTTATGTAATTTTTGCTGTGTTAATCTGTTGTGATGACCTACCTTCCATGAGCTTTTGGATTGCCACCAAACAGGCGGTTGTCCTCTGGTGTAGGCTCCACTGTAGGGACACTGGGAGTGAAAATGAGGGACAGCATCACTGGGATGTGGAGGGTAGAACTCAGGCCAGCTATGCGGATGTGGTCCAGAATCATATAAACCCTGTCCGTTATCTCTCTGACTAATGACCCACTGGTTGTCTGGACCGGAGCAGGACTGGAACATTTCTGCCAACCCAAAACTGGATCTAAGAAAAATAAAGGAAATAACAATTAGTTAATTAACCAATTATGTAATGAAATTGTTATATTATCCTTATTAAATCATGATTTATACTTGGATCTCTCAGTGAATGTCTTGTTGAGAGGGAAACAAGAGGACAGAAAGGAAATGCATGGGTGGATGTGGCCGCGTTGGTGCATTTGCTGGTTTGCGTGCGCTTTATAATCATGAGTAAAATAAAAAATGGTGCTCCACCAGTTTCTTTGGACAGCTGAAGCCTTGAGCTGATTACAGTGGTTACCATTGTTGCTAATCTTTAAAGCTGCATTTTTTTTTTTCTTAATTAAAAAAAAAAAAATTAAAGGAACATTATGCCAATACTCAGCCACATGAGTACGGATCAGTCGCAGAGTGGTATATCTGTCTTACTAATGTCCTCTGGGGGAATTTACTGTAAAATAGCTTTTCTTCTGTCTTCAGCTGGTTCCTGTAACATCAGTGGACGCCCAAAGAAGGATTGTGTGTGGGAGCCTTGCTGTCAAATATGAGGACTTTGAAAACGATCCACTTTCCACAGGATTTCCTGAAATCCACTATTACAGTGGACACTGGTATCTAGCCTGAGTTTTGTCAGGAGTTTAATTCCATAAAATGTTTGTATTGTAGTGAATGGATGAACAAACAAACCGTATTAGTGGTGTGACTGAAGTTACAATGAGCAGCATGTCCCAGATGAAAGCATCTTAGAGACTTTGGCTTAACCAGAATCAGCTGATGTCGAATCAACAGCCAGTATGGTTGTAACACCCTTTCATATAAATTGTTAATATTGAGCTAAATATAAGAAAAGAGGATTTGGTAAGATTATTAAGGGGCCAACAATATTTTATTGAAAACATGCCAAAATAGGAAATCAAGTGGACAATCAATAGTTCCTGAAATCAGAATAAAATGTTTCTTTTTTTATGGCTAAACACATTAATCATAGGGTAACAGAGGCCCACATCCAACACTGATGTACTATGTCCACAACAGTTGTATTGTTGGAGAAACTACTTTCTTTCACTTCCTTTTTTTTAGCCCACAGATGCTACAAGAAAAGCTCTAGTGTGGTGAATCACTAGTGACATTAAATTAAAATGTTCTAGTTAATTTTGATCTTGCTGAAGGCTGAAATCAAGGTGATGAGTCTCGAGCGCATTGGGAAGACCAAGCCCGGAAGAACTCGTCAATAGTCGATGGTCCCAGGGGGAGAAAAGCAAGGGTGCAAGTATGAAAGTAAGTAAGCACTTCATATCTAAATTACAATGTTTGAGTGCAAATTAGCTGTCACTGCCACTGGAGTCGTAATGGAGAATACATGCAAAATAGGAGACTCGTGCATTTGTTACAAGCAGAACTGACTGAATACAAAGAAAGGGTAGGGTGAGAAAGTAGAGGAATGTGTGTGATTATAATCTCCGAGTGTCTCTCTTCTTTTCCCTCCTCTCTCCTTATGTGGGAGGTTAATTGGCAAGGCGTATGGCCGTCCAAGCATGGTGCAAACAGTGTTTAATTGCCTTTATTCTGTCGCCAACATCGCAGAATACCTCCGCTGCAGAATTTGCCAGGCAGTTCTAGGCACTGTGTTGAACTGCATGGATGACGTGGGCTCGGCATGAGAAAACAGGTTTTTGTAAATGTAGAGAGAGGGTTTTGTCCACCTAGCTGCATTCCTACAAAAATGCTCATCTGGAACAACTGGTGTGTTTGTGTGGGTTTAGCCTGAGTCTTTGTCTGTGGTTTGTGGGCTCCTCTGTTTGCCCATGGGCAAGGCATCTTTCTTAAGAAACAATGAGCCTGCTTCACTGCGTGTTTTACGGGTATGGGAATGCCGCCAAGCCTACCCCAACTTCCTGATGAACCCATGAATTGTGTACTCAGATCAAATGGGTGCTTCAAAGTAAAATTTAACTTGTACTTTAATTTTAATTTATAAGGCGTGTTAATATATAGTTGAAATATTTAGGAAACTTTACTGTCATAAAGCTTGTGGATGACTCATGGGATCTTTCTTCACCCAATGTTTGCGCATGTCAGTGTAACTTTTTTGAGTGATATGGTCTGACCCAAGAAACAAATGATTTCATTTTGGGTAAGATCAAAGGAGTGGGATCCTATCCAGTAATGTAACTCTTATAGATTGATGGCAAATGTTTTAACAACATTATGTTACACACTAAAAGACACTTGGTTGTTTTTACCCAGAATTAACCCAAGTAAATATTGGACAAACTGCATGCTGGATTAATTTTACCCCTAAGATGGGCTGTTTCAACCCAACATTTTTCAGCATTTGATTGTTTCTATGCCAATCTTTTTGGGTTTAATGAACCCAGCATTTCTAATGTGTACTATTTAACCACAAGAGGGCAACAGTGTTCAGTCTAACGCATCAGTACAACTTGATTGTGCCTTGGTGGATGTTTGTGCCCATTACCAGTAATTCTATCCTTACTTATGGCGCATTTACACTGGTACCTACTCGCTTCGCCTGGGATCACTCGGGATTGGCCCCCCTTCGGTTGCATTTACATTGCCGAGAATAGTCCTTCCTCCGTGTAGCTGGCCGTCATTTGTGACGTCATCTTTTATGCGATTCTTTTGTTTCTGACCTTGTCGTCCAGCTCCCGCTAAATTTTCTCATCGGCGACTAATGACAGAAAGGTTTGAACCTCGTCCTGAGTCCATGGGGCAGGATTTCTAACAGATGCCATTTCTCCCCTTGTTATTTCAAATACGTCTGCACGGTTTGCCCAAGATTTAAAAATGGTGCGTTTGCGGGGACAGATTACGTGCCTCGCAGTGATGACGCAATGACGCAATGACGCAGTGACGATTCCAACCAATAAGATTTTAGTACCTGCTCCGACCTGACCGGGTACTTTTTTTGGAACCGCAGGAGAGGAGGTACAAAAAGTTGTACCAGGTACCAAGTTGCAGGTACTTTTTTGCCAGTGTAAATGCGGCAAAACCGAAGCGAAGCGAAGCGAGTAGGTACCAGTGTAAATGCGCCATTGTTCTGTGTCTCCAGTGAAGAGCACTGCAGTTTAGCTTAGTTTACTGAATGACTGTGACCATGATATGATCCATATATCAACCCAAATACCAGCAGACTCGTCTGGACATTTAACTGCTTTTCACAAATTTAACCTATGTTCGTTTTTTGCATTTTACAGGTAAGGTTTGTTGGAGAATCGATCATTGACAGTGTTTTGTAGGTGAGGAAATAACCACCTGTGGTAAATTATAGATTACAGTTTACACCTCTATTAAGATAACATAAGATAAGATCAACTTTATTATTCCCATACCGGGGAAAGTGTTTTTTTTTTATCTTACTTAATCTTACTCAAGTCTCCATTTCCATCAACATATATTCAAAGCACTGCTAAGAACTAGTTCATCACACTTGACTCCTATGAAGTGACCACATTTTAAGACAAAACTAGCTGCCCAGGATCTAGCTCTTACCCTGGTGTATTGTTCAGGAAGCTGGTCCTGAGATTATCAGGTGTTCTCCTGTCTCGCTTAATTACCTTACCCCTGTTGATGTGGCACATTATTGATTATCTGTTGATGAATGACCGTGAAATGCTAAAAACAGTGCTGATTGTGATGTCCTGATCTCATGATACCACCACCTTTTGATCCCCTGGTCGTTCAACAAGTGTTAACCCTGTTTGAGACTGTTTGACCTGGTTTTATTCCTACTGAGAGCTAACAGTGGAGTTAAAGGCCTCCTGCTGCCCTGAAGATTGGATCTACAGATACACAAACGCCTCGGGGCGGTGGAAGATGACAAGCAGTGTACTGGTTCCAGGTCCTGTGAGCTGATTGGTTGATTTGTCTTCAGTGACAAATCTGTGTCTAGTGGGGGAAAAGTTACATGTAGTTTTTGAATGATGCTTGCAAAGGGCCACACACATACACTAAACATCAGATGATATGTTGAAGATCCTATTAATCATAAGTGTAACCCATTTCATGTTTTTATGTTATTTAATGCTCAGATATCTAATTTATTTAGATTTTTTGGCACAATTAAGGGCCATGGCACAAGTTTGAAAACTCTGTTATTATAAAAAGAAACTTAACTCTTTTTTTTTTAATGATTATCCAACTTTGGAGCCTTGAAACTTCCAGTAATCAACTTAGAAACTTCCTGGAAGCATCTTCTTCATCTATTTATCTGTCTGTCCATGTTACACAGTGACACAAATCCTCACCCACCCACATGGAGGCAGGAAGTTTGCAGTATCATTGCTGAGGATTTTTTCTGAGTGTCTGTGTCACAGATGAGAAAACACACACATACACACACTAACGTCTGCCTCATTAAAACCTTTCCCATAGATGTACTACTTTGTACAGCTCTTCACTCATCATCACCTCCAATCCGCTCAACCCCTTCGCCTCCCTTTGAGATCTACTACTTATTTTCATCAAGGCCTCTCCCCCCTCCCTTCTTCCTCTCGATCTCGCTCGCTCTCCCTCTTGTCCACCACAGTGGGCTTTGTCGCTGGGCTGTCATGTATTTAGGGACCTATTTATTTGCTTTTTTCACTGCTAATTCTTTCTTATTGTCCTTCCTGGCGTCCCATTGCGTCAGGAACAAGGCCTCCGCGAGCGTTTTGTTCCCTGTGCTCAAGACATGAGTCACTGAGCCAAGATAATGATGAAGAGCTCAGACGCGCAGCAGATCCAGCCTCTATCACCGATCACACCGGCAAAGGCTTCTTAACATACACCACTCACACAAGGTCATTAGTGCAGCGTGTGTGTTCGGTCTGTCTGATTCAAACCTGTGTGGTTCAGCTGTTCATCAACTTTTTTCTTCTAATCCTGATCCTGATTGTATTGACAAAATTATTTATTTAAACTCTGCAGCAAAATGTAAATTTCAGTATGTCACCTTAGTTTGACTCGGGTTTAATTCAATAAAAGCAAGTTATGTATAATTAATCTGCACTGGGTGCTAAAGTTGAAATAAAGTACACTCTGCTATTTATTAAAACACATGATTGCCATTTACTTCGCTTCTTTATCTTGGTCTGCCTCTTAGGAAACAATTATATTAAATTAGTTAATCTCCTATAAGATCTGTGAGGCCTAAATTTTGCTGAAATTTTGCTTTTCACGACTGCAAACTGTGGGCCTCTGGAAATAAGACAGACAGGCATGTCTGGGGCATTTCAAAATGGGACAAAGTGAATCTGTATAAATACCACCATAAGACAAGGAAGGTCAGGGAGCTCAAAACCAAAGAGGTGACAGCTCAACAGACTGTGGATTTATGACATAGATAAATTCAGAATTTTTTCAGTTTTTCTTTTCTTAACAAATATGAAACTGGTGGTGAATATTATTACATAAATTAACCTAACTAATAAACAGTGGCCAACTCTGAACCACAGAAATCCAAGTCTATTTTACAGACATCCCTCTTTTTTTAAATTTACTATAATGACTTATTGTGTTAAAAAGTAATGTAATAATGTTTGTACAACTCTGAAGTTGCTCCAAAACTGATTACACTGATCAGAGCCTGACTAAAACAGGATATTGAATGTTAAGTCTAAGCCTTTATTCATTTCCTAAAATATCCCTCAATATCACATATTGATGCTCACAGGCCTCTGCTGATGCCAGATTATCTATGTGGCCAATACTGCAAGTAGGAATCAAGTGGAATTTCACAGAGTCACTTCTTGCTTTTATATGATAGTGACAATATTTTTGTAACAGATATTTTCTTTATTCACACTAATACAAAACACTTGGTTTTGATTTAGTCATTTCCCTTATCATTAAGCAATTTATTTCATAATTGAGTGTTCCTGTCTGGACTGAAAGATACATTAAGCTGCTGATTTATTATAGCCTTTCTGTTATTTTATTTTACTTGAATTATTATTTGTGTGTAGTTGTGCACATGAAAGCCTTTGCCTACATTGTGGAAGAAACACATGTAGCTCATTCTTCTGCATTGCCGAACCCAATCCCCATCTCTGGACAAGAGAAACAGAGAGATCCTATACGTGTCTACTTCACGAGTCAATCAGATCCATTTTGTGACATCAAAGCCCAGTGTCAGGAAGAAGCTGCAGACCGTGGATGAACATTCACTTTCGCTTTTTATCGGTCAAGGGTGTGCACCACCGCTGAGAGGAGGTTACCGCTGGCTTACTTTGAAGTCAGTCCTCAGAGCAGACAATGTTTACATTCTTCCAGCACATTACTCCCTCCAGCCCTCCACTCCTTACATACATCTCTCTGTTGACTGCAGAAAGAGCAACTTCACCCTCAAAAAACTGACAAAATAAACACCAATCCCCGGTTGATTATAATTGTTAAAAGCTGAGATTAATCTTTTTTAGGAAATCCTAGCAGTTTTGAAAAGCACATAAACAAAATGCACTTTAATGGAGGTGTAAAAGTCCAAGCTGGAATTTCCAAATCAACCACAAGATGGCGTTGTGTACACTTATTCAACATCTTAAATAAGACACTGTTTATACTTTTATTTCCCTCTTGAAACTGCAGCTTAAGCCCCCGCAAACTATGAATAATAAAAAAAAGTCCTGAGATATTTGAGAGGGTGGGTGCATCATAGATAAGTTTCCAAATGACATTACCGACTAATTGTGACTCAGGCAGGAGTGATGTCACAAAATTGCAAAACACATGGAGTGCAAACTTTAATGTCAAAGCAGCACTGCCACCAGTTTGCTGCACGCTACTCTGAATTTGCACCCCACACTTTGAACATCACGCAGTTGCACACCACTGACAGAAATTCACACGACTATTTTTGATGAAAACCTAACAATTAAAATCTGTGCTTGAACTTTGACTCACCCTATAAATCCTTAAACTTAATTGTATGCCATAGTTTATCTTCTACTCTTGCTTTCTAGGATTATTTCTGGCATATATTTCATTACAAATGCTACTTAGTCATCCTGGTTGTGACTCATGGTCCCATGAGACCTTTACACACATCCCCAACTCTTTGTCACTTTGTCCACACGGTTTTCCCCCTCCCCAGAGCCGACCCTGCACACGCACGACTCTCAAAACAACGTTCCCGTGATGCAAGATTAGAGAAGTCCTGGTGGTTTATTTTCATGTATTGTAAATAATATCAGATGACTGGGGAAAAACGAGGAAGTATCTCAAGAGGAACTTTTCCTGCTGTGTCATTATGATTTCTCAAAGCTGCGCTCAGGCGAACATACAAACATACAGCACATGCTACGTCTAGATGCTGTCAGAGCAACAGCAGGAAACAAAGGACACTATCAGACTTAATGCAGCACAGTAATCCTTTACAAATGCAATTTCATAAAATTGTATAGGAACTTGTGTGTCTGTTGACTTTGTCACATCTAAACACATTTCTGAAGATGCATGCAGTGATTTCGTTATAGTAACTGTGAAAACAATTCTGAGGAATTTCATAAGCAAAAGAATGGAAAAACATTAATTTTATGCATGTGAGACTATGCAATAGCTATATAATATATCTTTATTTTGTTATACATAAACAGCCTGGTGTATTTTATTGCAGTAAACATTCATTGTCATCTCCAAAATGTTAGAAATATCATTTAAAAGTATGTGTCTGCCTTTTTAAATATAGATTTTATATAAGAAAAGGGTTTAGTATGCAAGTTCTCTGGAAAACACTATTCTGACATCACTGGTGAGTGTCTGCAAAATATGGTTTGTTAGTTCATGTCTATACAAACTACACACACTATAGTATGTTAGTACAATATCTACATTTGTGCAAGCCAACAATTTGCACTTCACATCCCAACATGAGCTTCCTGTTGAGCAGGATATTGATTTTGGAGAAGTGAAGTAAGGGGCTTCCCTTCTCAATATCACACATATCACACATATCAACAACAAATATTCAGTTTCTTTAAAGAATGTCTTATATTGCAGGGCAGTATATATAGATAGATAGATAGATAGATAGGAATTAAATATTACCTGCTGTTTGGAGTCTACGGGTGGTCCTGCTGGTATACTATATGTTCACTGTTGGAGTCCAGTTTCACATTATCCAAATGTGCTTGTTGATCTACCTCCTTTTCATGTTTGAGTCATTCCCACAGGCATGGCTGAGTGAAAGGGACCCAGATTTAAAGCAAATTGTGTTTCCTCTTTTCTAGCACCCAGGAGCGGGGTGCAAAGGGAAGCTCCTTGTACCCAAGACAGAAATAGTTCTTGCGAGTCATTGTGTGACATAACGATGATTATCCATAAATGAATCCCATAGTTAAAAAGTTTTAGTTTTTTCCTGAAAATTCTCAATAAAACTGTAATACTTACCTGGTAAATTACAGCTTTATGCCCCAGCGAATGCAACATGCAGCTGTGCTTCGTTATTGTTGTGAAGGTCGATACTAAAATAAAGGCTTGACTTTCAAGTGTCGACTGAATTCTGTTAATTTCCTATTCTTGAGACAGTTTATCCATAACTGATCAGCGCTGCTCGAATTTTAAGAAGAAAACACACAAGTGTTTTTGGTCAGCTTTATGGAACTGTGACATTTCATTTCAGAGGGAAAGGGCTCCAATACTGCATTCACGGTCACACTGTAATCTGCATAATGACAATGATGAACAACCCATCAGGGACGATTTGAGAGAAAAAGCCTCTAAATTCCCCTTCAGATGCATGTTGATTGTGTTTATTCACGGCAGTTAGGTTGATGAGGGAGCAATATGGAGGAGGCTGGATGGACACTTGTTACGTGTTACCGTTAAAATAGCAGACATCTCTTGACGAAGAACAAACAGCAAAGGCAGACTGAAATCAAGGCGTCTGCGAAAGCTCTCAGGAATGCAAATTCAAAAGCACTTCATTACTTGCTTTTTCCCTGCAATCTTGTGTCTAAGAGACTGAACTAAGTGGTTAATCAAGCCAAAAACCAAACCATGTCTGAGGGGCCAGAGAGGAGACACCTCTGCTCACACACAAGGCCAAGGCTATGAGTGCATTCACAGAATATCCTGTATGTAAGTGCATGTGCAAATACACAGTAGTGAGAATGTTTTGGATCCAAATGATAAAGATATGTAAACCTAAAGGGACCATGCGCATTTAAATACAGTATGGATTCACTAAAGCAAACAAAAGATAACAAGGTCCAAAATGTCTAGGTGTTAAAATGACTTTTATTATTTAGAGTTAAAAACCATATTTAGATATGGAGGGAGTTGTGAGGAGGTGGGTCTAAATCCTGAACCCAAGGACCCTGTTGAATGTGTATAAGACTCAAGTTCAGGTCTGGTTCCATTGGACATAAAACTAACCACACCCTAAAGCTTCCTCTTTTTGACGCCTAATATCTACTTAATTATGATTTTTTTTTTTTTCAGATGGACCACCAGATCACTAAAAACAACAGCTGACCAGGGTCTAAAGTTTTTTGGAGTTAGCATCTAGTGGCTGCAGTGACGTGCCGTGAGCACTCGGGTTGGGTAGGCAGGGCATTGCAAATTGAGACCACCAATGTCAACACCAATGACAATTTCATGTGTTTCAGCTGGCAAGTGTTAATCTAACAAAATCAAGATCGTAAAACACCAGTAAAGAAACTTAAACCATTATTCAATAACAGCCTCCATACTCTCCCAACAAGATATATTTCATGACACGACAGCGCATCCGTCTTTGTGTTAGAAACACAGAAACACGTAGAAAATGACAACAACAACTCGGATGGCGGAGCATCCCAAATTCATGTAACAGCCAAAACCTTTACAACAACAGGGTGATGCACGTATTCAAAATGTGCAGCACCTCTTCCTCTTAATTCATGCCATTTACACGTTATCCTGACACCAGCTAATAATAGAAATTTCAGATTCATAAAACACCATATTTTACCATATACACACCATATTGCTTACATAATGACCACCGCTGTAATCACACAACAGAAGGAGGGAAAGTACAAACTATTGTCTGACCTTTCCTTTGCTGAAGCTCTGGTAGCTCAGGTGTTGGTCTCCCATCTTTCAACATCAGGATTGTCCATCATATTGCTCACCAAGCTGTAACTGGTGGTACAGCAAATATCTTTTAAAAAGTTTTAACTTTCTGTACTATCATTTTCACTCATGATGAGAGAAAGGGTTATGGAGACAGTTAACCAGGTGGTGCAAATTTGACTTTAGCTGACACCAACTTGACAGCTTGGCCAGTAAAACCACAAATCATGGTAATCAATGAAACAACAAACACAAACTTAAATAGGAAATAAATCAGTGGAATTTGTCAAAATCTACCAGGAAATGGAAACTATGTAGACAAAATTATTGTTGGAAAAACACTTCGCTTACCAACTCCTTGCACATCCCAAGGCAGAACTACATCATCACAGAGACGTCATGCTGCTTCTGTATCAACTGTTTGATCAGATGCACAAATGGTATTGTCGTGCACGATCCCCTCATTGAGTTTCTTCTTGAGATTACCCAGTCTCCTCCATTTGTATAGCCTTGGTTTTTTTTACTGTCTGTTAGGTTAAAGAAATAAATCTTACAAGAAACAACAACAACACATTGAGTGCTGAGTCATAACAAAGACCGTTCTGTCCATAGAGATCATGCTTCTTTCTTCATAGGGAATAAATGGTTGCTATGATCATCATGTCTCTCTTGATAAACAGAAAAATCCAAAAATGTAGCCAAATGTATGACAGGACATTATCAAATTAATTAACAAGGGACCATATTGCCCGTTGTTTGACACC
>OOFC01047317.1:2144-24874 GCA_900323345.1 Pseudochromis fuscus
TGTCTGAAGCGGTGAATCAATGGGACTGGTATTTATTCATATGGGCACACAGCACGCAGTGTGTCCTCGGTTGCTCTGGTTTATATCTCTGAGCGAGGAGGGAGGGAAGGATGGAGGAAGAAGAAAATCTGTGTGTGTGTGTGTGTGTGTGTGTGTGCCATTTAAAAACAGTATGTCCATGAGATCTTTTTGTTCCAGTGCTGCTTTTATTGCAGTGTTGATTTCTTAGGTGACACTTTACAATAAATGGCCTTATTTCACTGTCCAATCATACATCTGAATGATATATACTCTGCACAGTGTAATGACAGTTTTCATGAATATTAAACAGTGTTAATATGAACTTTTTCCCACAGCCACACACTGGAATAAGGCCTTTGTTTAGTGTTGCCATCTTAAAACGGTCTCAACACGTACTTTATCCTGTAAAATGAATATTCTAATTATCTCCATTACAGTGAATTGTGTTACACCTGTATAGTTCTGCATATTTATGATACAGATATATATAAATCTATATAAATATATATTATCTTGTTTCTTTGGTATGTTGTCTTGTGTGAGAAGATCAAAAGTGTATTTTTGTACATGCCAATTCTGCTGCTGCTGTCTCTATAGAAAGTATATTTGCTACGAAACGCACCATTTGTATATTGTGTACATCTGATGTCCGATGCTCACGAGAACAGAATATCATTGATTTTAATAAATGTTGCTCTTGTGAAACTACTTCACAGATGAAATGTGTTTTGTTCACATACTTGAAGGACGACAGTTTTGTTATCAGGAAAACATAGAGAAGGATTCAACATTTATAGCAAATAAATGAAAGTGAAAGTTCAGCCCAATGACTTCCTGTTAATCAGACACTAAACATGAACCATCTGTGAGCATTAGTCTGCAGCAACACTGTGCAATCATATCAACACACTATTAAGAAGAGGTTTCCCTTTATTAATGCTGCACTACACATCAGTATGAATATTACTGGATGTGACAAACCAGCTTGTACATCCTGTTGTTTTTACTGGACTAACTACAAGCGAGATGGGCATAAAAACAACAAAGTGCTGGAAAATGTGAGGCTAAAACGACAAAAATACTGATTAAACACTAAAAAATGTTCAATAAAAACAACACAATCCTCATTGTAAACAAGAAAATGATGAAACACTGGTTAAAAACGAGAACATTTTGGATAGAAACAGCCCATCTTGTTGGTTAAATTAACCCAAAATGTAGTAAAATATAAACTATTGGTTAAAAGCAATAAAGTGTTGGGATAAAAACAACAAAGTGCTGAAAAATGTGGGGATAAAATGACAAAAAGACTGATTAAACACTAAAAAATGTTCAATAAAAACAACACAATCCTCATTGTAAACAGGAAAATGATGAAACACTGGTTAAAAACGAGAACATTTTGGATAAAAACAGCCCATCTTGTTGCTTAAATTAACCCAGCAGTAGTAAAATATAAACTATTGGTTAAAAGCAATAAAGTGTTGGGATAAAAACATGCATTTTATTGTGTTAAATTAACCCAGCATGTATTGACCCAGATCTGGGTAAAAACAACATTTTTAGTGTGTAACCAAGCAGCTGATGCTAATAATGAGATGAGTGACTTCACTGACGGATCAACATCATGAAGAAGAATCTCACATGTGAAAGAGAAAGTTTATCACATTTGTCTGATTTCCTCCTGTTTTATTTTGAAGGTTTGTATTCCATGTGGTTGTTAATTTTCAGAATAAAAGTCCAAATACAAACTTTTTAAGATTACAAGTTGTTAAAAGTACTTCTAGAAACTGCGCTGAACAACCTGTGTCACTTTTAAAGTAAAATGTACCTGATGCTTGGCTGCAGGATTAACATCAAGCTTCATGGATGAATTCTTGATGGGATCTCAGCACTTTTCCCACACAGCGACACCACACTGTGATTGTTTCTTTAACCTTTGTTTACCAACCTCACCACATATTTCAACCAGCAGCAGAACAAGACTGACTCATCTATTTACCAAAAAATTTTCTGGGACGTCCAAACCAGCAGAAATATGGAGGTTTACATCAAAGAGGTTACGATGTGAACACGGATGCTGCTCATATTTTCCACCAGACTGAGACCTTAAGATACACAGGTTCCTCTTGATGTGGCCTGATGTTGCTCAGCGGATGAGGTGATGTAATCCAAACAGAGCCGTGTTACATAACGTCGGTGTGTCACATAAAACTTTCTTTCTTTACATATTTTGGAGTTTATGAACTTTCATAAAGAGTTACAGAGTTTACTTCTTTTACACTTATTTGTCAGACAACTCAAAGCCACCCTGACACCTTCTGTGTCCTTGAGTTAGAAAATACTTCATCGGTTTGCTACATATTACAGTCATAAATCCTGTTTTCCCTTGAGAGGCTTTTGCAGCTGAAGTGGTTCGTGTCGTTTGGTTCCTGCTGCTCAGCATCATCGTGTTTAAGTAGAAATGAATGTAGATGGAGAAGCACTGAAATGTCAGCTGCTGTCGAGGAAACCTTTGATCTAAATGTATGTTTGACAAAATGTACTGAGGTGAGGTGACAATAGCAGAGTAAATCTTAAAGGGAACAAAACAGGAGATACATAATATACATACAATGTCATGTCAACATCAGAGGGAACAATTTGCAACAATGTACCAACTTCAAAGAATCAAGTAGAAGATTCAGAAACAGCAGCAGGAGGCCTGACCACTACTAACAAATATGACCACATGACTGCATGTACGAGTCTCTCTGTGGCTCAGCATCCATCTCTAACATGCTTGTAACATGTGAACCATCAGGACCCCGAGGACGTCTGGGTCCGGCCTATTGACCGTCCCAGGAGTCAGAGCCAAACCAAGCAGCAACGACCTGGAATAACCTCCCAGATGATGTTAGTCAAGCCCAGATAGATCCTAACTAATCTTTCAATTTTAATTATTCTTTTAGCTACATACTGGCTCACTCAATGAATTATATTAATCATTGAATTCATCTGTTTCTTTCTTTGTATAAAAGCTTTTTCCTCACATTTTAATGTCTTTTTTTTAAAAATGTCAACTATAAATTATTTTCTTTTTAACTCGACATACACGACATGTACATAAATAAACTTTCACAAACCTCCACCAAGCCATAATCCAGCTGCACTGATGTTACTGACTAAAAACTGTGGTGAAATAACAACAATATCTCATTAAAACATTCGCCCATCACAGCAGATTTGAGGGTTTTTTAAGGTTTTTTGAGTAATACCCTGTCTCTCAAAAACAACAACAACAGATGCACAGCTGAATGGATAAATAAACAAACCGATGTGGGCATCAACATCACTGCCAACACTGATACCAGGTGACCACAGTCCAACTTTCCTCACAGGCCAGTTACTGATGAGATCAAGAAGCTCATATACATGTAATGCCAACCCTATGTGGAGCAGAGCTGTGCATTAACATCAACAAATCCAAAACAGTAAAATGTTTTTTCACTTAATAAATAACAGATGTTTGCCAGCTTTTGTGTTTCAGTGAAAATAATGAAGCTCAAAACCAGAACTTCTTCTTTCTGTATGTGAAAAACTCCACAGGGGTCCCACCAGGGACAAGCCATAAAAAATATCATGTACTCATATATGTGCCTCAGGCAGGTTCCTGTGTCGCTGAGAGTCAGTGAGACGGCAGCAGGTACGGTGGAGTTCATGGTGTGTAAGAGCGAGCTGTAAAACAGGATTGATGTAACTGCCTCAGTAACAAAATGTACCAGAAGTGTAGCGATGGCCCCAGAGAGGCTTCCTGCCGACAGTAATGTTAGAGCAGAATCTGTGTGTTTGCTGTGACCTGATGTGCACCTCGAGTGGGACTGTCATTTATTTTCATGGTGGCTGTTAGTATTTACAGCTCTGCATACCTGACAGGTGGTTTACCTGCTGCTGTCCTGCAGGATCCACTGAAGCTGAAGCAAAACTCTGGAAGCTGAAAAAACATCGAGTTCCTTCACTGAGGTAATGCAACAGCACCGAACATGAAAACCATGTGGATTTGATAATCGGAGAGGTTTGGACATGCCTCTTATTTCGTGGTGAGTTTGTGGAGCAGGTCGGCAGCTGAACGTTCAACCTCGCAGTCGTCCACAAATCACCTCCTGCAGCGGCATCTGGAGCAGCACAGTGCGTGCTCTGTTCTACTTATTCATCAGGACTTTATGATTTCAGTCCGGTGCTCCACTTTCTACAGGCAGCTCTGGATCCTGCAGATCCTTTGGAGAAGACAGAAACGTATTCACACCAAGCGTTTCTTCCGTGAATATGGCTGACCGATTGTGGAGATTTCACCAGACATAAATATTTACTGTCAAGAGTCAGTAGCAGTACTGCTAGCATAAAAAAAAAGCTATCTGGAAACCGTGTTGACCGCCACTTCCACTATCAACACTGAGCAAAATTACACCTGTTGTGGACGTCCCAGAAATGGCGAAAAACCACTTGGTTGACCCTTCTGCCTCTTTAGAAGAAGAAGAAGAAGAAGCTACCGTATTTCCCAGACTATAAGCTGCTACTTTTTTCCGACGCTTTGAACCTTGTGGCTTAAACACCGGTGACACGAAGCTCGTTAGCTTTTTACAAGCTAGCAAGTTCCGCGCCACCGATACATTTAGCCTCATCACATCAGACCCGGTCAGAGTGGACCACATGAAACTGTTTGAATAAATTCAATAGTGGCTTATAGACAGGTGCCTCAATAGTCTGGAAAATACAGTACATTGTCATTGTACATACACACAACAAAATTGCATTTACACACCCCCCTAACAAACCACACACACATGTATATATATATAGAGAGGGCCCGTAGCATGCATAGGGAGGCCACAGAGCGAACGGTGCCGCCATTCTACGGCACGCCTGGAACAGATTGGGTGATCGGTGCCTTGCTCCAGGGCACCTCGGCAGCAACCCAGAAGTGGACCAGTGCCTCCCCAGCCAGCAGTCCACACTTCATGCTTCTTCCATGCTGGGACTTGAACCAGTGACCCTCCGCCCTTCTTGGTTTTACCTGCAGATGTTGACGATAACGGTGACGACAAGGAATCTCTGCTGTGATTGGTCTTTCCGATACCACCATACTACTGGTGTGTTTGCATTGACTTGTGGGAAAACCTGCCTCCCAACAGTAACACACACTTCTTCCTTGTTGTGCTGCAGTACAGTGAGCTCTCTGCACCACTTTGCTGGAGCCTTGAACATTTGGAGTCTTTAATCTTCCTGTTTGCAAGGACATGGTGTCGATATCTCGTGGAGCATTTCATTTGCTTTCAGGGCTTGTTGCTGGTTGTACAGGTGCAGCTCTCCGACCCTCTGCTGCCCTCCTGGCAACAGCAAACTTTGCTTTTTATTTTCATAAGGACGATAAGGGAGACTAAAGGCCGCTTGGCTTCTCGTTGAGATTCCTCAGCCAATGCGTAGCTCGCTGAGCAATGAGGTCACGCCTGATATGATCTATCCCACTCGTGAATTTCAGTCAAAACAGCAATTAGTAGTGTTTTCCTCCCTTTGCTATACAGTTGACCCACTCCGAAAAGCATGCAACTCCCTGGACAGGAACGTGCTGATATTCCCACGTATTGTTTTTCTGACACACATTCTGCAGCTTTGGTGAAACGGTATCGTTGCAGTGAAACTCAGGCGGAGTGAACCCCCTCCTCTGAGCCTCACGGGACCCGGCATCTGATGCTGATTAGGTTTCTACATGCAAAAATACTGGATCACAAAATAACAGCACCAACAGAGGACTGTATGTGCCAACTTGAATCCTATTTTACAATCCCATGTGATGGAAGTAGCTGCTGTAAAAGTACTGAGCGTATTACAGCATTGTTTCTCCCAAGCTGAGAGCCACAAAATACGATTGTGTGGTGGTTTATGGGACTCTGAAGAGGTGCACAACCCCAGAAAAACATGTCAGTTTTTTGTTTGACATTTTTACATCTAAATACCACAAATTGCAGGCGCAGCACAGAAGAATTTAAGACCTCCAACAAAGTTCAGTTACATAACAGGAGAGAAGATTTATGTGTTAGGACGTTGACGAGTGTAGAGAGAGTATGACACCTGTTAGAGATTCAGTGAAGAAGAAAAACTGAGTGTGTGTGTGTGCGTGTGTGTGTAATAATAACCAATTAAAACTCTACAAAACAACAGCAGAACAAATACACTTCTTGGAGAAGCTGCAGTGTACGTTTCAAATTAATCCCTCATGCTGCCATTTTTCTTTATCCTTGTTTCTCCAACTAGTTAGTGACGTTGGATGTATTATGACTCAAACATGAAGCACAAGATGTTTGGTCCAAGTAACTTCAAGTCAGGTCATTAGCTGAAGTTAGCGCTTCTTCTCAGAGATCTGGTGGTCCATGTGAAAATCATTTCATCATTAAGGAGATATTAGGCTTCAAAAAGTGGAAGATTTAGGGGTGTGGTTAGCTTGATTGACAGGTCTGGTCCCCACTTACCTGGTTTCCACCAACAAGAACCGGTACTAGTTCTGTGCTAGCTGCTGGGACTTAACACCAGTTTGTTGTGTTTCCACCGCCGTGAGGACCGGCTCCAGCGGCTAAAACTGGTGCTAACTCAGGCACCACCTCCTTGCTGGACCAGAGCTCAGTACCGAATAAGCAGCGACTACACCGGGAGCTGGAGGAGCAACAGTGGAAACACAGCTAGTGATAGTAGAAGAGATTAATGAAAGTAGAGTAGCCACTAATAGTTGGATGTTTAGGCTCTAGATCTCAGTGTAGACTGGCAAAATCAGGAACAGCACTTGCATGCACATTATTACAGTGAGGGTGCGCTTCGCCGTCATATGCGACCAGGACATCGCGATTTCCTAAAACTGAATAAAGACCACAATGCAACACTGCTTTGTTAACTCAATCATGTTGTAACTAGAATATCCGCTGAGGAAAATATTTTTTTCATGGACTGATAGTAACAGGGTAACAGTAGTTTAACAGTGGTTAGCTTGCTAGTGGCTGGTTGTTGTGAACTGGCTACCTATGCAGTGACGTACTGACCTTTAACGGTGATGCAATGACGTGGCACCAACTTGGCTCTTTGCCAGTGGAAAAGCAAACCGGTTTATAGGAGGAACGGGATCTGAACCAACTAACCACCAGGACTAGCAGCAGCACAGAACTAGCACCGGTTCTTGTTTGGAGGAAGAGGGGTAAATGAGGCCAGCTCTTAACTCCAATCTCATACACATTGGGCGGTGTCACTGGATTTAAGGGTCAGACCCGCCTCCTCACTCTTCCTATCCATATATGGTCACTTTTGCCTCCAAACAACCAACATGGCAAATACCAAACTCCAAACCATAACTCCGCAAACCACCAGGTGACATCACGTTAGCCTCGTCCCTTCTGTATACAGTCTATGATTATCGTTGACTTGTAGAAAATTACGATGTTGCTAAAACCCAAACATGAAATAAAACATCTCAAACAAGCCTGGTCCCCTCAAACCTGGACTGTGTAACCACCCACGCTATACCCTGCAGACTTCCTGTCATCTACAAAGCCTGAATCCCTGCCTACAGATCCCTTCAAACAACTACTCCACATCTCTCTGCTTGCACACCAAAAAACACACTTAATAATTGACACTTCACACCTAAACACAACCATTTCAACTCACTATACATTTATCTGCAACATGCAAAACCCCACTGATGCTGGTGTGTGTGTTTTCGTCCCCTTCATGTGTGGAGCTGGAGGCGGGAGGCACATGAGTCTGACCTTTGCTGGCATTAAAAGAAACGGATTAGGTCCAACTTTCATCTACCTCTTTGTTTTCACCGCCAACGCCCCCGGTCCGTGTTCCCCGTGAAACCAATAAAAAATGCTTTGAAGATCCCACTGTTACAGGGGAACCCCAGAGTATTCACTGGGAATCCCCCAAAAAGATGTGAGGACAGCCTGGTATCAACCACAGACATCTGCATCGACTCCATCACTTCATTCATCTCCCTTTATTCAAGTTTAAAGAAAATCCACTGTGATGTATTCGCTCATGAGTTTGGAGTCAGTTGTGATTTGTACAACCTCAATACAGCCTCATAAAACTCTTTGCAGATGACGTGTCTTTTAATGATCCAGTGCTCAATCGCCTTGTTTTTGATGCTAAATGATCCTTTAAATAGACCCTTTGTTGTGTGTTGCAGCAGACAGTGAAACATGGGTGGTAACATGAGAGGGGGAGAAAATATCAGGTGAGGTGGGGGTGCTGCCGTGACCTATGAGTAAAACTGGAGACCTCTGATAACCCCCGCCCAACATCAAGGCTTCAAGAGGACATTGTCCTGACTTCAACACCTCCACCCTGATGAGGGACACGCATGTGGAAGGAATAAAGTGTCGTGCACGTGTTGCTGTTTTGATGCTGTGGCCATTTTGGTCATCATCGATGAACTGTGAGTATTTCATTATTTAAAAGTCCTGCACGTGAAGTGTGGAAAATGACCTGCATGTTTGGGTGTTTCTGGTTTTGAGGACACAATTAACTCAGGACTTTTATTTTGAAATTCCACAAACAGCAGAGAGGGATAACACTGAGAGAGACAGTGTGTGACTGCCCTGTTCACTCAGTGTGTAATTTGCACCACAAAAACTCTCCGTCTCACTTATTACCCCTTATTACCAAGAAAACATTTGACATGCTACAGACACGTTCCTGCACACACACATGTATGTTATATAATGCACCATAACCCCAACGACCCAACACAACCTATTTAACACTGAACACATGTCGGCACTTTGGGGTGAGAAAGAGTTTGCAAACAGCATATTAAAGCAGGTGTGGATTAAAAAGAGTCACTGAAACAATATGTAACTTTATTCTATAATCTTTGATGAATTGATTGATTCAAAAATGATCTGTTGATTAACAAACCAGAGCAGCACAGTGTACAGGTTTAGTCTCCAGTGGATGTGTTGCAGCGGCGTCACCTCGGAGAGCTTGGCAGGCGTGTGAGGTGTAGGTGAAGTGTGTGAGCATGTGTGTTATTACCTGGTCACGGGTGGTCATTACATTCATGACCTCCGACCCCCCCCTTACATAAGCTTTCTTGTTTACTGCACTCAGGACATTTTACAGCTCCCCAGCGTGGGTACACACAGTCTTTGATATGGCCAAAATTTAAATGTGTTTTTTGGGCTGTTTGCCAGGCGGTGACTCAGGCCTGGCTCGGAGGTGACATAACACGCCTTCTGGAACCATCAGCGGTTCTCCAGCTCTTGTGCAAGAGCACTTTAATGAAGCTAAGTTTGAGGAGGTGCAACATCACTGGTGGTCATTAGCTGGAGGTTTGATCAGTGAGGTTACAGGTGCAAAGGTATGAGAACCTACTGAGGATACCTCCCCCTGAAGATCGTGTACTGCACTTTTTCCACTGATGTACCCTGTGTGAAATATTTTTTCAGCCAAGTACCCCTTAACCAGCATCCATGACTTGCTCAAGGGCACCTCGGCAGGGCCCTGGTGGTGGACTGGCCCCTCTCTAGCCACCAGTCCACACTCCGTGTTTCTATGTGGGCAGGGACTTGAACCAGCGACCCTCCATAAAACACAGTGCTGTGCCATCAGTGACTGGTTGATCAAACTTTGTAAATAATGAACTAATAAAACAAATACCGTATTTTCCGGACTATTGAGCACACCTGTCTATAAGTCTCTATTGAATTCATTCGAACAGTTTCATCTGGTCCACTCTGACCGGGTCTGATGTGACGAGCTTGCTAGCTTGTAAAAAGCCAACGAGCTTCGTGCCGCCGATACATGAGAAACACCGGTGTTTAAGTTCAGAGCGTTGGAAAAAAGTAGCGGCTTATAGTCCGGAAAATACGGTACTTATCAACTTAAAGTGCTCACAATTCCATCTCCTCCTCCTTCCACATTAAAAAGCAAGAATCTACTAAAATCCAAACAGGAAGGAGAAAAAAACAGTTCTGAGTGGAAGGGGACTTCACAGTGAGTCAACATTGTATTAGATTACATTGATTGCATTGAACTATTCTTTTTAACGCTTAAAAAGACTAACATGTCAAAGTTACAAATTGTCAAGATTGAACTGAACTTGATGCGATTTCTTAAATGGATTAAAGAAAATCTCATGAAGACCCTACAGTGCTTTCTAGTACCACCAGGGGTACACGTACCCCCATTTGAGAACCACTGGTGTAGGGCAGTGGTCTCCAACCTTTTTTGCACCACGGGCGGTTTAATGTCGGCATTATTTTCATGGACCGGCCTTCAAGGTGTGGCAGATAAATACAGCGAAAATAGCCAGTATAAAAAGTTGTCCTCTTACCCCTTGCAGAGAAGCTCTCCAAAGACGTTTGTATTTTTTGCATTTTCGCTAGTTTGTGGGCGTATTTTTTGGCTAACGTATCTGACGTTGTACATGATAAGTGATACGTTTTATCACGTGACCGAGACAAGCGTATTGACGTGTCAAGAGGCAACGGCAAAAGTTAAGTTGAAGAGAATCCAGTCGTTCCTTTCAAAATAAAATGTCTTTCAGACTCTAGAGGATCCAACAACAGGAGAAGATCCAGAAGTTCAAGGGGTTCAATCCTTGTCGTCTGGAAAATTATGAAAGAGCACGTATCCACACAGAGTATCTATCAACACTCACTCTACACAAGGCCAACAGAGTCAACAATGGCCCGACATCTTCTGCAGAGTCTGAGCTGCTATCTTTTGGTGGATGGTACAGATTTCCACATTGCAAAAAATAATTATTTCATGCATCTGTTAAGCTTTCATGCAGTTTAAAACCAGAAAGTATGATTTTTTGTATGCGTGCACCACCAGTTTGAGCCTCTAAGACTTCCCAGTGTGCACCACCATACGTGCCTCCAGCTCTGTGGTCACAGTTTTGGGACGCGTTCCATTCCTGTTCCAACACGACGCTGCCCCCGTGCACGGAGCCGGGGTTGTGAGGTTTTTCCCCGGGTTCATGTGGTTGAACTTGACTGGCCTGCACAAAGCTCTGACCTCGACCCCGGCAGCTTTAGGATGAACTCACTAAAGACCTCACTAAGTGGCTGAACGAGAGCAAATGCCTGCAGCCAGGTTTGAAGTCTTTTTGAAAACCTGAAAGCAGTAAAGAGGCGGCTGCTACATTTTGACATGTTTACCTCCAAAGGGCTTAATGTTTGTGTGTCTCCATACTTTGTGTGGGCGTCACATTCTTCATGTCTGGAGACAGAATTTCTCCTCAAATGCAGCATCACACTGAAACTGAAGCAGGAAGTAACTGCAGCATCTTTAAAAAATACTTTAGATCTTCCTCTGGTTCTCAGTCTGACCTCTTCACATGTAAGAATATCCTCTATGAAATTACTTTAATCCTTAACTGTTTTCTTCCCATTAAATTCCCACACAGACCTCGTTAGTCGTTGGGTTTTGTCGCCGTGATCTTCTGCCAGGTTTCTGCTTTGACAACGGGGCCAATCAGGCATGCTGTCACTGCCTAAAGAAAAAGGCTTCGTCCAGTACAGTATAAATGCCATATGTTGCGTAACGGGTGATGTAACCAACCGGACTGCTCCAGTTCAGTCGAACATTATTTTCATAAATTAAAAAAGAAAGCACCTCCACCAAAGTCTTAAGGTTCCCCAGCTGGCTATTATGGGAACCATTGGAGATGACATCATGGTTGCATAACCACAGTGAGAGTCTGATTAGAGGAGAAAGTGATTGTGGCTTCTCGACCTACATTTAAAGGTTCAGTTCACTCATTTTCTAAGACCTTCAGTTCAGATTGTGGCTGATTTACTAATAATTTTATATAAAAGCAAAATGTACAGTTGTAAGATGAACTCTTTCCAGAACTGCAATGAAGTAGAAAATGAAGTAGATGAAGTAGAAAATTGTTAGATGGCTTTTGTTGTGTATTTTCAGTATTTTAATAGTTAATCTAATTATCACAATGTTGATTTCTAAGCAAAAATGACCTCCCTCCCTTTTGACCTCACATTGTTAAAATAATATTCAATTTATTATTACTCTCTGACCCACTTATAGGCAGCCATTTATATTTGATCAATATTTACAGCACCACATTATCAGATCTCCAGCAGCTACTACAACTGGCAGAAACCATTTTGAGTTTTCATCGGCTCAATAAATCCCTCAGAGGGATTTGATTTACAAATACCCTCAAATCTGATTAATATAATCATTGTAAGTGGCTCTAAGAGGCTTTGGCCCGATTCGCTTCATATCTGACCAACTGAACAATAAGAGAAGGAAAAAATAATATTCGGGCAGGACTCCACCAGTGATGGGAGCATAATCTACCATCACTGACCCACTTTCTGCTTTGCTATTGGCTCCCAGCCCAGCAGTTGTCGGGGGAGACAAAGTTCACCAGCTGTCAGTCAGCAGCCTGATCGCTGGGGTGCAGGTCAGATTATCAGCATCCTTATCCTCGTATTAATTATGTTGGAGTAAATCTGCACTGATAACAAAAAGCATTTTATTTTAGGGTGAAGACATGATTTAGGGGCAGGTTAAATTTGGGTTAAGTTGAGCATAAGTCTCCAGCAAATTAAAATGTCAGCATAATGTTCGAGTAAATCTATTCTGTGAGTGTGTTAAAGTAAGAGTCAGGAGGCCAGCTTGTTAACACTGTGTGCTCTGGATGTGCATCTTCATTCAGGATCAGGTCCAGAGAGTCCAGGGCCAGTACCTCAAGAAGCTAAAAGTCACTAAAGCTCCAAATATGCTTTTTAGATCTGAAACAACACAGTAATGACAACCCTGTTCTAATAAATGCATTTATCAGTCACTGGATCCAATTTAATACACTGGATTTTTCTAAAATATGCAACATGAATATGCAAGATTTGACTTTCTTCGGTCCTTGAACACACAATAGAGATCATGTGTAGAGAATAAACAGATCTCTGGAGGTCCTGGCAGAGTTACATGATGTTTGTATACGAGCACATAAACCGCCCCGGGTTTTCCAAGAACTGAAAATACGAGAAAACTGGGTCATAACAATTTCCCTTAACCAGGTTTTTTACAACAGCGCTGCGGGACTGGTCGATAAGTGAAAGAAACTGTGAGTCAGTCGTGAAATTAGGAATCATTTCAAGTGAAACCAAAGTTTTAAAACTCGTACAAAATACTCGCCAAAAATAGAGTCAGAGGGTGAACTGATCATCAGCAGCTTTTCAATCATTATAAAATGTGTAGTATGGAGGTGTAGATATATAAAGTATGTCTCACCATATATCTGTAAAACTCCTTAAATCTTTCCTCATGTTCAGGGTGTAAGTTCACTTAAAGGGCAACAACACCATGAGAGTGAGGAGACGTAAAAGTAACATCAGAAACAACAAGATTCTATTTTTGCTATTTAGTTATTTACTTTAAGTATCATTTCGGTCTATTCCTCATGGTTAAAACAAACATACACTTTCTGTTTAGTTCGTCATGAGGTCACATGGGGCACAGAAAAATTACCAAAATGAATAAACTCATTAAAGTTCATGCACTGCAGTTATGTGGCCTCTCTGACAACAACAACAACAGCAGCAGCAGCAGCAGCACTGTGATCTCAGGCCTGCAGCAACCCTGTCTTCAAGAATAGCCAGTAATCAAGGAGGAGAAATGTGCGAGGTCACACAGAAACCAAGCCACCCACTTCCCTGTCCTGAGCACTCCTTTCTTCATCCGAGCAGCCCAACACAACTCCCACAGCTTCCTCCTTTTGTTGGGTGAAACCAGACGAGTCTCCTCTGAATGTGGTGATGGTCAGCAAAGCAGAGCAGAGCTGGACAGCAGAGATGTTTCTTGTTATTGAGCACAGATACCAGCAGATCACTTCATTTGTGTTTCCAGTATCACTCGAGTTTAATGTGTAATACCCCCAATGGCCACTAGGTGTTTGCTTCAAAAACTCCAATTGATTTAAATTCAAAAACCCACTAAAAAGCTGAGAAGGAACACACCCACACACACATGTTATGGTTACAGTGTTTTGGCTGATAATTATAAAATCTGTGTTTTAACAGATCATATATTTGACATGTGGGAAAATATGTCTCATCACATCCTTAGAGTTGCACATGGACTGTTTATAGAAAGGCACGAAGCATGTGGGTCTCTAACATGAGGAAAATGCAAAGGTGCAGTACTCCTGATGACCACTGGAGGCTCGCTCTACAGGACTCTTCCAGTCCTGAAATACTCGGTCAATAAATATTTCCCACAAGTTGTTCTGATGTCATTGGATAAAGTCTGGTGGTCCATCTGGGATAAAAAAAATCCTAAATAAATAGATATTAGGTTTAAAAAAGAGGAAGATTCATGGATGTGGTTAGTTTGATCTCATTGGATAGTTCAAAGTTTAGACCCGCCTCCTTACTTCTCCATTCATGCCCAAATATGGTCACTTCTTGCTCCAAAGTTGGAAAAAACAACCCTTAACTGAGTAGATATTATTCTTCAGAAAGAGGAATATTTAGGGGTGGGATTAGTTTGATTGACAGATCCAATGAGACTAAACCATCAATCCTGTATCTACATTTCCTTCATTTAGAAATAAAACCTGTAACAGTGTAAGTGCTGATACAAGTAATATCCAAATTTTTTTACTTCAAGGTCACAGATACAGATTATTCTTCCACAGATAAAATTCACCTCTCTCCCACTGATGCAGATCACCTTTGCATATCTAAACAAGATGCTGTTTTTATTACAACTCCAAAAAAATGTTGCATTTGCATCTGCAGTCACGACTGTGCAGGAGTTACTGTCAGCGTGAGTTTATATCCACAGTGTGTGCACAGAGGAGAGATGTTGTCCTCCAAGCTGAGTGTGGATATTTTCCTCTGAATACCATTAATGAGAGCATTTAACTGAGACATCACATGACAGGTTGTTGCCAAGACATGCAGGAGCCAATCAGCATCAGGGGTCAACAATACGTCTCCGTCCCAGCTCTGCAGACCACCTCGGCCTGCGGCTCCAACGCAGCTCGTCGTGGCTTGTTTCATGTCCAGCTCACGTGTTGCTGTGAGGAGCCTTATACCGGCATCAGTCCCCGTTTAACATCTGTCACCCTGGATCCGATAGAGGCAAACGCGGTGCTTATCACCTCCTGCTGCTTCCTCGTGACAGAAAATTGGACGCTGCGCAACGAAATGGAAAAATGAGACGAGGCCGCTCAGGAAAAAAAATGACAAATGAAACATTCCACGAAATAAGGGAGCGAGTAGAAGTTTTCTGAATTAATAGTGGCACCTGTTATTTCTGCTGGAGAGAAAAGCAGCAGCAGAGTTAGGGAATGTTTTTAATAAAATTGAGGAGAAAATGAAAGAAGTCAAAGGAAAACATAAGCTGAAGAAGAAGAATGAGTTAGAAAAGCAGCTGAAAAGCAAGACGTACAGTCACAGAGCTGTCAAGTTCAAAAAGCACACTTGCCTTTGGTGAAAGCATCAAAGCGCTGGAGAGTTGAAAAGAGGCTGTCAGCGAGGTCAGAGGTTAAAGTTGTGGCTGTGGACTGAGGCTGACCCTCAGAGTGTTTTTCACAGTGGCCAGACTTTCTCAATTTAAAGACCTATTCTGTTTTTCTCTGTTTTCTAAATACAGTTTCCAGTGTTGGGTGTTGATGCTTCACATGGTCAGAGGTTCAGGTCAGGAGGTGAAGTGATGCTGCAGTGACCTCTATGAAATCTATGAAAGACGTACGATAATCCAGCTGTTTTCGTAGCTGTTTTCACGGTCGTCATAGCAACTGAGCACGTTCTCCAGTTCTCCTCTCTTAAATACTCACACATTAATTTATTTCATTCACTGCAGCATATAAATAATCACTAGTGTTACCATCTCCACAGCAACAGTTTACACTTCTTTTTCCATCATTTCCCACAGATTAATATGGACATGTAACAGGTGTGTTCAAGCAAAGTGTTGATAATTCACCAAAAGTCCATCCTCAGTGCTTATCTTCACATTGTTTTCATGTTTAATTATTTACTTTACGTATATTTCCATTTTATTTCGAAATTTGTTTTATTTTGGTGACTTCCTGTAACAAGGTTGCTTCCTGGGATTTCGCGGTGTTCTCAGACGGCGCAAGATCCCGCTGATGAGAGGTAGGTTGCGGTAGTTGCTCCTGTTCTCAGAGATAAGACAAGGTTCAAAATATTCAAAAAAGGTTTAAATTTGTATTGTTAAGCTCACAGACATTATATGAACGTTAAATGTGCTTTGTGTGAACTTTCTGAGACATTTTATGAGACGTACAGTAACGGTTTTCAAGCTAGGCTCAAGCTAGGCTAGGAGAAGAGCGTGTGTGGTTTCTCATGCAGTTTGCCGTGTTTCTCATCTTTCTTTTAGAGGTGTGCGTGTTGAAACCCAGACAAGCTGCTGTACTGATTTTATTTCATGTGAGCTCATTATTTATTTTATATTCTTCATCATAAAACATAAAAAAATTGCCACAGTTGGATATGAAAATGTATTTTGAAGGAACTTTGATGCCAGAATTTATAAACAAAGAATTTTGAGTTATATGATCAGACAAATGCTGAAATGGATTTTTGTTTCTAAATGTTTGTTGAATGAATTTTGTGAATATATGAAAGCGTGCACTAGTTGAGACGGCACGAGATCCCACTGAGGAGAGAGGTGTGCGTGTTGAAACCCAGACAAGTTGCTGTACTGATTTTATTTCATTTTGCACAGAGCTGGCTACAAATCAATCCTTCTCCAGTGGCAAAAGAGCTGTGATCCCCGTCTCATTCCTTCGCACAACACAATGCAGAGATTTAACCCTGTGAGACAAGAGAGTCGGGCCACGCCGGTCACAGACATACATAGAAAACATGCTACATCCAGCTTGTGATTAAAATCCTGAATCCAGCTGATCATGGTTCAGTAATATTCACAGACGGATCTTTCTGGAGGTGGATGTTGGAGCTGTCTGCTTCCTGATCCTGGATGGATTCAGACTCAAAGTCAAGTTACAGTCAACAAAGTTACTTTGTATGTTTACAGTCACCTGTTGGAAAGTCAGGCTCCGCCTCCTGTCAGTCTCCCTGATGTTAGCCAATCAGAACGAAGTGGGCTCTTGAGAAGGGAGGCGGGGTCAAAGCAACCTGATTCAGACAGATGATGAAATGAAGGACTGAGTAAATGGATATTATAAGATAAATATGAACTTTTCTAAACTGCAATCTATGTAAACTACTGTAGAGAAGTCCACGACTAAAATACAAAACTGGGAATGAGCATAACAACTTGTCTTGAGTTTTCTTGAGAGTTATAACTTTAACAAAAGATTAATTTTCTAAACTGTATTCACTGTGGCTCCTCAGTTTAAAAACTTAAAGAGATGAAGTGATGGACGAAGACGAAGAAAAACAGGAGGCAGCGGAGTAAATGTTTTATTGAACAGGCCTGGTGTGCATCTGTTTAGACTCAGTGGTAAAAAGTGGAGCCAGACAAAGAATCAGTGGATCTGAAAACAAATTGCAGTTTTTGGCTGAAAGAACATTTGTATTTTTAAAGCTTCCAACAATGTTTTTATCATTTCAGCTTTCATTGAAATATGTGCGAGCAGGTGTATACACATCACGAGCCAGGAAACACACACACACTTGTCCAGATTAGATTGTGGACATATCGAGTAGAAAATACAAACACGGTACAGACAGCATGAACACGTCTGCAGGATCCATATGTTCAGATATGAAGCTGACATTTAAATAACAAACCCTGTTGTTAAAACCCAGCCAGTAAATAATTCGCAGGATGGCCTGGAGAGCAATAAAAGGTCACAGGCAGAAAAATATTCATCTCGACAAACAACATGAGGTCTGTTTACTCCTGACAAGGTTGGAAAAGTTTTGATTTGTATACAACTTGAAGCATTTCTCTATGTATTTATTTGTGTTAACTGTGTGTGTGCTTTTCAGGGATTTTAATTTGATAGTTATATGGAAATGATTTGTATTTATATATATATATATATAGTTTTGTCATGAATATTGTTAGTTGGTTTTGATTATTCTCATGGTTTCTTGTGTTTAGTTTTTGTGTTCTGTCTTTGTCTCTTTCATTGTGTTTCATGTCCAATCAATTGAGTAGTTTCTTATTTCTGTCTTGTTTCATGTTTCCAGTTTTATTTTGATAGTCTTGTTTCTTTGTGCCCAAGCTTTGTTTCCTGTCTGTCACACCTGCTCCCTGATTGTCCTCTCCACCTGTTTGTGCCTCGTTACCTCATGTATTTAACCTCATGTGTCTCTTTGTCCTGTGCCAGTTTGTTTGTAGCTTTTTGTTTATGTTTCTAGTTGTGCTTTGTCTGGTTTGTTGAATCTCTTCCTACCATTTGGACTTTGCCTTTGCTTATTGATTTGGATCCCTCTGCCTGGATTAAACCATCATTAATTTTATCTGCTCATGCCTGGTGTCTGCATTTGGGTCCTCGCTCCACACCTTCGGTTTTTGACAGTTTTTCTTTATATGTTCAGATACATTTCAGCTGAATCCTTATTTCTAAAAATTTTATTCTATGTCTGTGTTTCTGTGAACATTTTGTTAAAATACTGACTTCTATTTTTAGTTTTTTTTTTCATATTTTTATTCTATATTCATGTAATTAGTGTATTTTCCTGTTTAAATTCTTATTTCTACATTTGTTTATTCTGTATTTCTGTATTTTCTATCCTCTTATTTTGAAAAAATGGTTGCACTCTGTACTTTTTCCTGTTTCTGTGCAGTGACAAAATGTCCCCATCACCGTATTTATAACTTTTAACTCTATAATGTTGTTAGAGACGTGTTAAAAAGCATCAAATTATTCCAAACACTCATCACCTTCAGCCTCTGATTCAGTGTCAATAAACGACTGTGTTACTTTGTTTCATTCTGTTTCTCTGTGGTCGGCTCGGAGACAAACTTTTACAACATGTTTTAATTATCATCCTCTAAGCTGTGAACATACTCACTGTTTACATCTTCATCCTGTGTGCATGAGTGACACAAAGCTCACTAATTAAAACATTTGCAACATTAACAAATACAATCATCTTAACAAAATAAAAGCATGAGATTGTAAAGTGTTGCCAGAGCCAACAGCACATGAGAGAAGAGACTACATGCACTTACATCAGAGCAGCATGATAATCTGTAATTACATTAAGATAAACACAAAGTCACTCACGAGGGAAGAGAGTTCAAACAAAGTGCTGACTTTGAATCTGGAGGGAAACAAGGTCCTTTCTCTGCCTGTGTCTCTGTCTCCGTCTGAAGACTCCCAGAAAAGACGATGTTATCACTGCAATACCAAAATAGGTCAAAGCTGCAGGACGATGAGGGGGAGTAGGGTGAAGACATGACAAGCCAGCAGACAACCCTCCAAAGTGTGAACAACATGTTTTACCAGCATCTGAGACGTGTCTTTAAAACTTTAATCTTGAGCCTTTTCAAAATAAATGAAACTAATCTCCAGTCCTGAAGGAATAATGTGGAGTTTTTTTACCACATTGTTTTGACCATAACTTTGGACTAAACCAGTTAAATAGTGAGGTTCACACTGGAAACAGAGAGAAATGGAGGAAGAGGAGAATCAGGCAGATTTGAAATAAACCTCCAACAGTAAAATATCAGGTGACATTTTTCCCCTTTATCGTGATGTTTGTCTCCTGAGAGTTCAGAAGTGGTAACTACAGGGTTATTATTACTGATAATTAATTAATAATAATGATCAATCCTAAGAAAATTGCACCTATTGAACCTTCAGTCGTAGAAACCCCTGAAGAAGCTCAATGAGTCGTGTTGTTGAATTATTTTTTCTGTGTTTTTCTCTTCACCTCTGCTGCTTCTTATCACTCTGATTTTCCATTTAATCCCCTTTAAACATTTCATCTTTATTCTCACAGCTCCTCCTCCTCCTCCTCCTCCCTTCACCTCTCTGTTTCTGACCTTTGATGTTGTGATGCCACCATATAAAGCCATGGAAACACACTGAGGGTCTCGGGGGTTATGACAATGACACGTGCCACTTGTCTCCGGGACTGATCGGACTCTATGCAGCAGCTCTCCCACTGGGTGAAACCGTGACAACCCAATATGGACAAACAAAACACACATCATACAATAACAACCTGGTGGTGTGAAGGACTCATCATATATTTACTAACATTTACACCTACTTCAGTTTTAGTATCATAGCCTAACATGGAGAAACAATACTCAGAGGATATAAAATAACATAATTCTTTATTTTTCCCACAACAGGAAGAAAGAAAAAGAAGTAAAAAAAAATCTATATAATAATATAATTTAACCCTTTGATGCCAAACTCATGATATTTGAAACGAGATTTTGAGACTCCTACATCATCAGTGTGATATTTTTAAGACTTTATGAAAATATAAACATTTTTTTAAAATAACTGAAATTTAAAATAACTCTTTACATGGTTAAAGTTAAAAAAATAATAATAATAATTACATTTTGACCAAGACTTGTTCGTCTGTTTTGGCCTTTTTCCTGAATGTTTAAACAGGTTAGTGTTGTTATTCCACCACCAGAGGGCAGCAGTGTTCAGTTTACCTCACTACATCTGGATTATGCTTTGAGAGGTTGGTGCTCTCTGGGTGCTTTAGGTTACCATGGTTTTAATATTGTACAGCACATAACACTGTGTGAAAATAATAGTGTATTGTAGAGCTGTGCACCACAGACCGTACAGACTGGAGGAAGTTAAAGTGACATCATCCTGTTGCTTTGTGGACTTGGACATGAATGTGTTTCTACGGAGCCTCTAAAGGGACATGACGAAGAAAAAATTGATGCTGAGGGGAAAAAAAAGTGCCTGTATCTCACATAAGATACTAACCGGTGCATGCGAGATAGCGTAGTCTACAGAAGAGGCTAAATTTTCTGGTCCACCTTAAAGTGTCATAACGCCGGTGGATGGTGGTGTTCAGTAATTTTCAAGCTGATTCATGAACTGAAGAATTGAACAAATTACTGTAAAACCCAAAATGCTCTCACATGCACACTAGATATCAGGGCGTTTTTTTTTCTCTTCATTAAAATGTATTTTTTCTACATGTTCCTTTATGTTTCCCTCTTCACACCTGATTGAAATGATCATGATCAGGCTTCTGCAGAGCTGGATGATGAGCTGACCATTGAATCAGGTGTGTAGGAAGAGGGAAACATCTAAAACAGGGGTGTCAAACTGGTGCCATGGAGGCCGAGACCCTGCAGGTTTTCTTCCCAACCATCTCTCCAGCAGCTGATCTCACTGATGAGCTCCTTACCTCAAACTGAAGGAGGTGTTCATGATTAAAATCACCTGCTTTAGTGACCGGCTGGAAAGAAAACCTGCAGTGTCTCGGCCTCCATGGCACGAGTTTGACACCCTCGATCTACAACATGCAGGATAGTGGCTCTCGAGGACCAGGACTCCAGAGCGCTGCTTTAGGGTCTCCATATGTTTCTACTTGCATTTGTTTATTATGCACTTTTAAGAAGTTTTAAAATTCTACTTGAGAGGAGACTGAGTGAGGACCTGACAGCAGGGTGAGGAATGACCAAATTGTAATACATTTGTAAGATAAAGTGCATTTGTGCATGTTTGTATTGTTTTTAGGAGAGGACATTGTTGCCTATTTTGCAAACTTCTTTTTAAACGTTGCATTAAAATGATGTATGTGATACTTTAAGGGATGGATCCCAGGGAGATGACTGTTACCTTGGTAGCAACTAAACAACTTTGATGAGAACAAAGTGTTGAACTACAATATTTAATCTATAACATTTAGTCTTTTGAAAGTAATTGGAAAGACTCTAGGATCACATACTCATACTTCAGTGTTTACTATATATGTTGAACCATAATCGCCCATTGACTGAGTATCAGATGCTCCCCGACAGCCAACAATCAGAAACACAGCCCTGCCTTCAGGCTGTGAGGCTGTTGCTATGCACATGTGGCCCAACAAAGCCAAACATGTGTTTTATGTTTCAGCCTCGTTCTTATCATGAATCCAGTTAACCTGCACCGACTGCTGTGTCCCTTTGTATTTCAGCTCCTGTGCCTCAACTCAACTGTTAATTTACTGTTTCGAGTAGTTACAATTGGATCTTTTTTTTTTTAGGGTCATAATTTGATTTATCCTGCACTTTCCCAGCCAGCAGCACATTATTCCATCTGCTTAATATTTCATTTGGCACTGCTGTCTCCACGCTGATGAAAACATCACGTCACCTCGCAGGCAAAAGCCAAACTGTGAGTCGACGATCCAAGTCTGTGTTGGCCCGGGTGCCGGAGCTCGACACCCAAACAAAGCTCTGACATTGACGGGATGAAGTGTGTCCAGATGATGTAGCAGCAGCAGCGGCGGCGGCGGCGGTGGTGGTGGTGGTGGTGGGTATCTGATGAGAGTTAAACTTCTATCTCTAAAAAAATCCAGGACAGCAGGTTTATGTTGTTGGCCTGGTTTCTCTGAGGTGCTGGACAGCTCTGAGGTCGACAGGAACCATGGACTGAAGTGTTATTTGAGCCAGAAGTGGGGCTGCAAGGCTGGAATATGATGGATACAAGGAAAAACTTTGTGGTTAATGTAAGGCAAAGACGTCCTGGACATTTATTTACATTAAATATATTTAAGGATATT
>OOFC01047317.1:24894-40529 GCA_900323345.1 Pseudochromis fuscus
TTGTAAGACACAGCCATTAATCACATTTTCCAAGGAAATCATGTTCATACATAAATGCAGTTAAAGGATCAGAGTCTGGATTGTAGGTCTTCACTGTTAAATTACTATTAAACACAACCAATTGTTTCCAACTTCTCTTCTTCTTTTCAGTGTCTTTCAAAATGAGCAGGAGCAGTTTTTGTCACTTGTCAACTTTTGTTCTTGACAAATACTGAAAGTACAACACATAATATCACAGGACAACTGCACATTGTTTCATTGCCAGGTCGTCTGTGTGGTATGAGACAGAAATACAGACAAAAGTTTAGAAAACAGAAAGGTATGTGGATTTGCCTCCTAATGTGTCAGGTTGAGCAAAATGAAAACAGATCAGATTTCCTAAAAACAAAGCTGGGTTCACAGCAAATTCTGCTCTTTGGGATAAACTCAATGGGAGAGAAAATCAACTCAATTTAAGTTTGAGACCATCGAAAACACCTGAGGACAGTGTTAGAGTAACTCTGTCCTGCAACATGTAATATTCCCATAAGTCACTGCAGCTGAACCGTCCAATCAGCAGCTCAGCGAGCGCTACAATATTTCACTTCTGTATTTCTGCTGCATTAATCATAAGGTTTAATAGACACAAATCCCAGGCTCCACCCCCAGCTCAAATCCCAGGCTCCACCCCCATCTCAAATCCCAGGCTCCACCCACTTCACAAATCCCAGGCCCCACCCCCATCTCAAATCCCAGGCTCCACCCACTTCACAAATCCCAGGCTCCACCCCCATCTCAAATCCCAGGCTCCACCCTCTTCACAAATCCCAGGCTCCACCCCCATCTCAAATCCCAAGCTCCACCCCCTCAGAACTAATAAATATTCAGATATTCAGAGTAAATATTGGGCTAATTTCATGCTGGGTTAATTTCATCCAGCAAGATGGAAGAAAACAATAAAATCTTCAATAAAAACAATAAAAATTTCGGTAAAAAAAAAATAAAATATTTGGTAGAAATGATAAAATACTGGGTAAAAACACTAAATACAAAAATTCAAATCCATGTTTAACAAATTCACTGATATTTTGACGTCCAGATTAAGAGAAGTTAAATGTCCAGAACCGAGAAAAGTGATGATAAAAATCTCAGAAATCTCAGGAACAATGTTCAGGAAGGATGTTGCAGGAGTTTTTAAAGGTTGTGAGAACGAGTCAGCGTCGCTCTATGAATCATTCACAGAGTCTCAGTTTACTGTAAACTCTACCTGCTCTATAAATGGCACAGAGTTCATGTGTGGTCAGTGAGCTTTCTGTTACTTGAACATACAATGGCAAACCGCCTCCATGTGTAAACACACGGGCTATTGTGGGCAACATTATACTGTTAAGTAAGTCATAACGAGGACATAATGAGCGCTGCACGCTGTGTTGACTCTGCCATCAAACAAGTCAAACCTGTGTTTGCTTAAAACTCTGAGAATCAATAGAAAGAGGACGCCACGTGCAGACTCAGAGATTCAACTGTTTGGATTTCAGAGGACTCAGGGATCCATGGTCAGACTGTGGAGCATCAGGTGGGGATCTGCTGCCCTCGTGTGGCCACAGAGGATATTTCTACTCAGATTTTAACTGTCCTGGGATTTTAAAAGTTTACAGACACACAGCAGGTTCAGATTCAGATTTACATCATTTTATTCATCCAAAAATAGACAACAAGCTATATTCTATCAGTCAAAGCCACAAAAAACTTAAATATATCAATTAAAAAAACAATAAAAACCCATCAGGGAGCAGAGTGATGTCATTAACTTAAAAACTACTGAACAGGGAACCAGGAAGTTTTGGGCATTTTTGTCAAATATTAACAAGAGTAACATGATCATATTTTTATCCGAGAGTCTTTCCTGATTTTATTTAAGTTGTTTTTTTTTTTTTATTCAAATTGTTGCCTTGTATTACTGTGTTGCTTTGCACACTACTGTATTGTTATTTTATTTTATTTCTTTTTCTTTATGTGCGCTGTAGTTTATCAATGTAAAGCACTTTGTAACATTTGATTAGAAAAATGCTCGATAAATAAAGTTTATTATTATTATTATTATTATTACTGTTGAATATTTTTAGCACTTAACTCTAAGTCCATTATTTGACTCCTAATTTCTACACAATTATCTATTGTTTCCATAAACTGTGACCTTGCTCTGACACACAGGAGACTTCATGTGTTTGTGAATATCCACCATATGAACAACTGTTTTGTCCTATTGTCTGTGGGATTACACAGGTTAGTATTTGAGTAGCTCTGGGTTTTTTTTATCATTTGTTGAAAATCCTCCTTTCATGCTTGTTAATCAAATGTGTTTTGACAAGAATAAAATCTCCCTGATCTCAGCAGGAGTCGGATAGAGTTGGAGGAGACTGTTGCTCTTTGTGATGATGTGTTTGAACCCAGCAGGATGGATGAGGGTGAGTCAGGGCCTGAGGATGCTGCTCTGATGTTTCCTGCACACTCACACACACACACACACACTCCCTGCAGCCACATGCATTATGCAGATCTTTATGGAGGTTTGTTTTTGTATCTCTGAATGTGAGATTTTTCATTTTTAGAACATTTATCAGAGACAGTGTTTGATAAGGATGTTGTAAAAATGTGAATTTCAGTTCTGGGGAAGAACAAGTGTGAAACTACCCCCTCTAGTGGTCACATGTTTAAAAACTAAGACCTGAGGTGGCGCTTCAATCTGTCTTCATGTTTTTTTCCGTTCGTGTTTCTTGTTGTGATCGAACCAGTAACAGTTTATACAATTCGCCTTAAAACAACATAATGGGTGTTTGAAATTGTACCGGACTGATCTTTTTGGGGGTGTTTTGCAGTATCAAAGTATCACAGTAGTATTTTACTGCAGTAAACTATTTATTAAGGCAGTACTTGTTCTCAACTGCTACATTTGCGTCACAAATACCAGCGCAATACAGAGTAAACTAACATGATAATAAATAATTATGATAAATTTTATTTGTAATGCACTTTATATTAAAAAAAATCTCAAAGTGCTGCAGTAAAAAGTAAAATAAAACAGTTAAAAATATAAAGCACAAGCCTATAAAAACACTTCAGGAAAAGGCTCTAATAAATAAATAGGTTTTCAGGTCTTTTTTACATATACTCCAGTTACAGTTAATCAGAGAGCAAAGTGATAAAGCTGCAACACAGTGTTGTACAGTGAATAACTTCAGCAGCTTTGATACTGTGAAATATTCTCTCAAGTAAAACTGCAAAAATGAACCACAAAAAGACAACAAACACAAAGAGAGTCTTTATTTCTGTCCATGTCCCAGACAGAGACCAGAAATGTTTCTTTGGTGAGATTCAAACCAAAATAACATCTTAAGTCTTCATACAAAGCAACACCCTCCTGTTTTTAGTTTTTACTGCAGTGTTGTATCTCCTGTTGCCCTAGAGACCAACAACCGGCTGTAATTAGGTCCGTGGCCACAAGGCGTCAGTGTTGCACAACAAAAAAACTTCACAGGCTCTAGTTGTCTAATTTTCAACATATTTTAATAATTTCATCAAGTAAATAGCACTTAGATAAGAAATGATTTGCACAGCACGCTTCACATGTTGAGGTGTTTTGCTTTAGATGAAGACAGATTGAATATCAAATTAAATATCAAGTAAAAGTTGCAAACAAAAAGTAGAACTAAATCAAAATCATAAATCAAAAGCAGTTTTTTTCTAAAATCTAGTAAAAACGAGCATATTACTTAAAAATATGGTTCATTTAAACTGTTTTTGAACTGGAATTAGTTGTAAGTCAGATAATTATGTTCAGCCAACTCCAGTTTATTTGTTTCTTTGACTGAAATGTTTTGATATCTGCACTTCACAATCATTAGCTGGGTTTGCAAAACACTTTAATTGAATTGTTACTGGAAGAGAATCACACAACGTAACTGTGTCATCGGAGTGCAGCCGTGAGATTACTGTAATCCCATTTAATGTACTACATTACTTCCTAAAAGTGCCGAGTGAAAACACGGCGAGTGAAAGTGAGAGGACGTGGCCTCGAAGAGGTGAGAACGAGGAGAGTTACCATATGTGGGAGGAATGTGAATAACATAAAAATGTGCAAGATACCGAGCTGATGTTTTCCTACAGGGAGCTGAACTTTAACTGCACCAATCATCATCAACTGTTGCAGTGGTGCATCCAACCAAACTGCAACCAGAGCAAAGAAAGACATATTATTGTTATGATGCTTTGACGCCACCACAAACGTTCAGCTATAAACATATATATAGTTTGTGTATTCAGCCTGCAGCTTTTTTATTCTCCACACAATATTTCACATTTGTGTCAGAGATATTGAAATAGGCCAGAGATGCAAACTGATGAATCAGCCTCCCCAGAGATCTGTCATTATAGTCTGGCCTCCATATTCAACCAGGCCTCTCTTTCTTCACTCTCTCCCTGCTGCTGGCATCGGACACGGAGCTGAACTACCACACATTCCTCCTCCATCGCTGTGGCCTGTCTTCACCATGACACTCGACACGCACGCCGGACATACTTAGACGTGTCCTACATGTCGAGGGGGATACTCCCAAAATGTTGGGTCCACAAAAATGAAGAAAGAGGAATAAAAATGTGCAGATGTGTCGTCTCTGACTCTTAACTGTAAGACCTGCAGACTGTGTATTTTTGAGATGAGAATTAAATGTAGTGCCAGCCACTACTTGAATATGAAGGAGCAGATAATATCCATACAGGCTCACTTTTCAGCTTACACAGAACTGGGTAACTTCTGAACTCGCTATGCTGGGGTACAAACAATTAAATGTCAAATAAAAACAACAAAAGACTGGGTACAAACAATACATTTTTAGGTAAAAACAACAAAATACTGGGTAGAAAAAACAAAATACTGGGTAAAAACAATAAAATGTTCAATAAAAACAACAAAATACTGGGTAAAACCAACAAAATGTCGAGTAAAAACAACACAATACTGGGTAGAAAAACGAAAATACTGGGTACAAACAATAAAATGTTGAATAAAACCAATAAAATGTTGAATAAAACCAACAATATGCTGAGTAAAAACAACAAAATCTGGGTAAAAATGATAATTTTGAGTAAAAACAACAAAACACTGCGTTATAACAACAAAACTTGGGTAAAAACAACAAAACACTGGGCACAGAACAAACAGAGGTCAAATATCTGCTTGCATATTATGATCATAACTTTACTTCCATAACTTTATGAACAGTTACATCAGCTCCCAGCAGCCCTCCGTCAGACTCTGAGTGTCCACAGCAGATCAGTGGTGGTAGCGTCCTGCTGTGTTTTTCTCATCATGACCTCAGGTTGAGCGGCGCTGCCTGTTGGTGACTCACAGCTCAGAGATGACACATCTCTCCTCCTCACCACCACATGGACTCACTTTAACAACACTGATGTTTACATGAAGATTTTATTTACAGGGACTGATGAATGGAGGGTTTTTAAAGAGCTGGAGATGATCAGTGAGCAGAGACAAAGAAGAAGGTACTTCATATATTATCATCATATTATTCTCTGCTTTGATGGATGATATGTCACTGACGGATGTTTGATTGATTGTTGTTTTCCCATCAGGATGTGGGAAGGTAATTGTGTTGTCTCATGATATTTAATAGGTCAGTACAAGTATTTTTGTGTAATGTTTGCATCTGGATTCCTTACAATTAAAATAATCATATTCTCCAACTTTATTTGTTAACAGTGTCAGTGATTTGTCCTCATGAAATCCTGCTCATCAGCCAATTACCATCTCGCACTTACAAGTCAATACAAGTGATGAAAAAAGGTTATGTTGTTAATCAGCCTCATCAGGATCAGAAAGTGTCAGAGCATCACCTGAAACCATGAGACAGACAGAACAGATAGAAAGATTTTATTGTCACTGTGAAGCTGAGGATGCTCAACCGATTTAACTGCAAAACAAATACACATGTAATTAAAATCACATTGCACTTAATAAAACTGCAGGATGCACTCAGCCTCTGTTTGAATTAAATCTTGGGGTTGATCAGTCTGTGAGGAAGAAAATGTTTGCAAGACTTCAAACTCCTGCATCTTCAAAAACATGGTGATCAGGGTGGGAACAGTCTTTTATGATCCTCCTGGCTCTGGAGATCAGATGTCAGCTGATGATGTCACGTTACTAAGGTTTTACTGTATATTTTTTGAGCTCTCACACTGAAAGCTGGTTGCACAGGAGCTGAAGATGCACTGCAGCTGCACTGCAACACTGAATCCAATGTAATGTATATAGTGCCCACCCTGGACCCTAATCACCTCTTTTACCTTAATAAACTTTGCAGTGCCTCATTTTTAACTCCTTACAGAAACAGGTGTGAACTACTCCAAATATAATGTGACCTCCAGCTTTTACCAGAAGAGATATGAATCCTCTCCTCTCAGGCAGGTTAAAGTTTGGCACCCACTGGTCTGCACCCCGCAGCAGCAGCAGGGTGCTCTGCAGAGTTTCAGTCACGGGGTGAGGGGAGGGTGAGGAGAGGGTGAGGAGGAGGAGGAGGGGGGTGAATCTGCAGGACTCAGCTCACCACGCCTCGGTACGGTGAGTTCGTCAGCAGCCATATTGACTACCTCTCTTCTCCGGTCGTGGGAGACTGGCGGAGGAGTCTCCACCAGTGCAGCCCGCATATCACCGTTCCCTCTCAGTTACGCACCGCGTCCGGTAAATAGCGCAGAGGACGGAGCCGGGAAGGTGAACCTGCTCTATTTTTACACCGCTGTGGATATATATAAAGTACTGCTACCAGCTGGAGGGGGGTGACAGTTGGACACATCCTCAGCGCAGCCAGGCGGTAGAGGTGAGTTTGATCGGCTTCATCTCTCTCCCCCCTCTGCCTGCCTTCCTTCCCTTTAAGCCGTCCAAATGAGGGGGATTTATTTTCCTCTCTGAGCTGGAGAACGGTAACGGTGCTCAGGCCTCAGCGCCTACAACTTATTAAACAGCGCATATCTAGTTGACAGGCAGTTTTAAAGGCGCCGTGGGTTTTTTCCTGCCACACACCGGCTTCTTGCACGTTTTCAGGACGGGAGGACGGGTGAGTAAACCGGTGTCACTTTGCGCGGAGGTGCCGTGTGTCAGTTTAAATGTTATGCAACAGAACGGGGCAGCGCGCGGGGTAATTAGAGATGCTTGTCCATTTGTGTGCACTTCAGTAAGGCACCGGTGCGAAGTTTTTTAGGAGATTCAAACACGGTTATCTCTGCCCCGGAGCTGAGTGACTAATTACTCCAACATCCAGCCCAGCGAGCCCCGACATGCCCACTGTTAGCTGTTGAAATTCGGCGGTTTCAGTGACGCGCTGTGTGTTTTGGTGCTGGAGAGAGAGCAGCGCCGATACTGCTGCTCTCTAAAAAGAGGAAACAATGTTTCTTGCGCCGTTTGCAACTTTTGGAGGCGACTGTTGCCGCTGCCGCCTTTTCTTTCTGTAACAATGTCGCAAACAGCAGCAGTTAAAAATACTCGGGTTGTGTTGTTGTTGTTGATATTTACGGACACTTCCCGTGGTCAGGACGCTCAGAAATACTTGTGGTCGATTTAAATTCCGCTATTTTCAGCGCCTTTGTAACTTATACTGCGGCTTTGAGCTTTTAAACGTAAATAAGTTTTGTATTTAACGAAGGGAAGAGTGAAACAAATTCAACATATGAAGTAGAGCTACAGTCTCTGGAAGTGTTACTCGGACTAGTTTATGTTTTGCACGTAAACCGCCGTCCTGAATACGGCCGCATTTACGCGCCCACACATGATGCTGCTATAGCGGCGGCTCCATCTGGCACAAACAGATGCTCCGTCCGCGTCAGGGAGCGGTACGAGCCGCTGATTGGCCTCATTACAGTAAGGGAATGTGAATTAATTGGCTAATAACTCCGTCGCTCAAACCCTCCTGTTGCTTCCCTGAGCCCGCCCCCCTCTGGGACCAAATTACAACTCATTTGAGAAAGAGGCTCAGCCGCATCATGACATGAGATACCTTTGACGGCTGGTTTTAGATTTCTCTCTGCTACTGCTGCTGCTGCTATTTTTTGTAACCTGTTGAATAATCCCATGGCTCAGCACCAGGGAAAGGAGAGTGATGTCCCAGCCACACGTAGCTACTGTTCATGTCTGGAAACACAAATGTCAGGGTTCAGCTTTGGATGAATTCATGTCTAAAGTTATTTATAGTCGGTTTAAATGACAATATTAACTTTCTGATTCCTGTAAAGTGGTTAGTTATCATCTGAAGGCCTGAGGCTGTAATTTACTTTATGCAGAAGCAACTTGAAGGAGTCGACAATGGTGAAAGCAAACTGCCAAATTTGGCCTGGTTTTGGCGTCTTCAGCTGGCTGTGAAGTTAGACAAAATGTTCACACATCAGCTGTCAGACTGTCTGAAACTGGTCTGGTGGGTTGTGTTCATACTGAGTGGAAATTTGAAGGCGGTTTCTAACTATCTTTGTGGTGTTTATTGTCATTTTTAGTTTCCTGGTTCGTGCACATTGGTGTTTGGTAAAAAAAATAAAAAATAAAAATTGAATTTGGCTCTGAGACATCCCCAGAGGAGCTAGAAACAAACTAAAAGGAAGGATGAAACCAAAAGTAATGTACCAGAAATCTCATTCAGTGTATTATAAAAGTGCAAGCATGCATTATTAATAAGTACAGTTGGTCAAAGTTGAAGCAGGAAGTTTCTCAGCAGCCGGCGGCGACATGGTTTTAACCTGCACCCTCGTCTTTAGTTTCCAAACTCAGGTTTTATTTAAATAAAATCAACTGTAACAAATAAAAATAATGGTTTCTCTTGATAAATCCAGCAGAGTCAGGAGGGAAAAGTTTCACAACACAAAACCTGGACGTGGACATTTATATTTCTGCCACACTCACTGCTGCCTAAATGTTTTATTTAATGTGCTTCTTTGTCATAAATGATATTAAACTAAACTTTTATAAACTGAATAATCATGACAATAATCTGCAGCTTGTAGTCTTGACCTGATCAGTATCAGCTGGTATCCACCTCTCAGTTTTTCCTCTCATGTTTCTGCGTCTCTCTTTCCCTGTTTTGTATTTTGACAGTGAGATCCTTGCTCATGACGAACAGACAGAAAAAACATTTAATTATTGGGTTTATGATCTTGTATATTTCATGCATCCTTGAAATTAAACTGAGCTGGTGTCTGCTTCTTTATAAAACCTACTGCAGTCCTCGAGTTTCAAATATTTCAAGGTGACACAGAGAAAGACTCGCTGTGAATATTTGATTAAATGTGAGGAGTTGATACTTTTCGGTGGCATCAAAGCAGCAGCAGCAGCTTATTTGAATTGAAATTGCAACATCAGTTTACAGTATGTTTGTGGTTTCACGGGTCACACCCTGGACGGGCCATTTGTGCTGTTTGACAGACACTCCCCTCTTTACACCGACCGAGGCATCAGCTGGACCTCAGTGGTTCAACCTCAGGAGCAGTTGGTTCAGTTTCCTGCTGTTGTAACAGCTATTGGGAGTTTAGTGTGTATCTGTGAGTGTGTGTGTGTGTGTGTGTTATCTCCTACAAAGGTGGTAAAGACAGACACGATACAAAGAGACAACAACTCAAAGCTGCGAAAAAATAAAGTCAAGTGACAAGAAAAGTGGCAAAATAATATGTACAACAAAAATCAGACAAAGAAATGAAAAGAGCTGCAGCTGAACCAGAACCAGTTACAAGAAGACTGGGATGAGAAACACTGGTTTTGGTGATGTCCGAGTTGTGCTCAGAATACATCCACACTAATGTCTGGGTCTGGTGTTGGTCCCAAACTGCACTCATGCTCTCAGACTCTTAACCAGTCTGATAAATTCAAAGACTGTAACAGATGAAGCAACCAGGCCTCAGAAAGGAGGCTAGTGCAGGTGTAATACAGCCAATCACCACTAGAGGCGGGCTCCAGTTGACTTTAACTTTCATTCCTGAAATATTCATTTTATGCACATTTCATTCTGATGTCATTCATAAAGTCAACTCTTCTTCTCAGAGACCTGGTGGTTATTTTAAAACCATTAAGGAGACATCAGGCTTCAAAAAGAGGAAGGTTCAGAGGTGTGGGTAGTTTGATTGACAGGTCTGATCTCCAATGAGACGAGACCTGAATTCCAGTCTCATATGGCTCATTTACACTGGTACCTACTCACTTCACTTTGGTTTTGGTGCATTTACACTGACAAAAAAGTACCTGGAGCTTGGTACCTGGTACAACTTTTCCTACCTCCTCTCCAAAAAAGTACCCGGTCAGGTCGGAGCAGGTACTAAAATCTTATTGGTTGGAATTGTAACTGCGTCATTGCGTCATCACTGCACAGCACGTAATCTGTCCCCGCAAACACGCTGCATTTTTTAAATCTTCATCAAACCGTGCAGACGTGTTTGAAATAACACCAAGAAGAGAAACAGCATCTGTTAGAAATCCTGCCCCGTGGACTCAGGACGAGGTGCAAACCTTTCTGTCATTAGTCGCCGATGAGGACCGATCCCGAGTGATCCGAGGTGAAGCGAAGCGAGTAGGTACCAGTGTAAATGAGCCAATAGACACTGGGTTGTGTCCTTGGGTTCAAGGTCAGACCCGCCTCCTCAGTCCTCCCTTCATATCCAAATATGGTCACTTCTGGCTCCAAACAACCAACATGGTGACGTTCAAATACCAAACTACTGACTTTTATAAACAGTCTGTGGACATAGTGCATGTAATAGTTAGTAGCTCTTTGGAAATATTTTATTATAGCAAACTGCAAACTATGAAAGACTGAATTGTCAGAGGAGTGAAACAATAATTTAACACAAGCAGTAAAATCATTCACATGTCCATTTAAAACAATCTGTATTAACATGACAAGTAGAGAAATAGAGTTTATCAGAATCACATGAATTTTATTGGTATAATCCGTAACAGAATTGACATTCGACACATTATCCTCTTAATGGTCCCGCCCTGACCTCACATCCAGTGTTGTTGAAGTGAGAAGGAGCAGAGGAGTGTGTGAAACAGGAACTTCTATAAAAGTGTGTGTAACATGTAACAGTGCTGAGATGAAAGAACAGAGAGCACAGTCTGTTTCTGCATGAATGGTGACCTGGAAGCTGTTTCCATTTGGGAGTGACCCTCTGCTTTCACTGAATGAACACACACACACACACACACACACACACACACACACACACACACACACACACACACATCCTCACACACTATTCCTTCACTGAAGCTGAAGGTCATAATGCTGATTGAGAGTTCCTACATGTTCATACAGACTGAAACCTGCCGTCAGAGGAAACCAATGAGGGAGAAGGAGGAAACAAAGTTACAGCCATATGTGCTGTCATTCTGTATTATATCCAATGAGTCTTTGTTAAAATGGGTGTGGCTCAGGTGGTAGAGTGGGTCGCCTGTGAATCGTAAGGTTGTGGGTTTGATCCCCGGGTCCTCCTGTCCACTTGTCGAAGTGTCCTTGGGCAAGACACTGAACTCTAAGTTGCTCCCAATGGTGGCTAGCGCCTTGCATGGCAGCTCTGTAGCCATTTGTGTATGAGTGTGTGTGTAAATGGGTGGATGAGTTGCCTTGTAAAGCGCTTTGGGACCTAGCTAAGGTCATGAAAGCGCTGTATAAATGTACTGCATTTACCATTTTAATGGCAAAAGCTTTCACTTATAAATGCTGTAACAATTATTTGAACTATTTCATAAAATAGATGCTAAACAGACACATTTCTCAACTTCTATGTAAACTTGTTGATACAAGGTAGAGTCATGATTTATTAAAGTCCACCTGAAATAGCATTTTGACAGTGTTGAACTTCCATATTGTGACTTTCCTATTGTAACAGGATGTGTAGGCAGGACAAAACATCAAATGGAGTAATTTGATTGGACTATTGAAACTCTGTGTAGCATCATAACTACCTAGCTAAGAGTACAAGATAACATATGTACTAATCAATGATACTGGTCCAACAAACTACTGATCACTGCTACAGGTGCAACTGCTTTTGTGGTGATATCTGAACTGCGCCAATAAAACAGATCGATTGATGTACTTCAAAAATTGGTTGAAATTACTCTCGGCAAAATGATGAAATTCACCTTATTTTAAAAAAATCAGGAAGTAAATGTTATTGTACGACCAACGATGTGATGTCAAAGGATCAAACAAACATTTTTCACTGCAGGTCAACTTTAAAATCAGCATCAAAAAGCAGCAGAACAGTGTGAGTCCTGTTCAGCTCATTGTTTGAAGTTTAGGTTGTGAGTTTTTTAATCAGCTTGAGAGGAAGATTGCTGCCACTCCTCCTCCTCGGGCTGCGCTGTAACGAATGTGACAATTAACATGATTGGAGGGAGTTGATCCATTCACACTGACACACTTCCTGTTGTTTCTGTAAGACAATTCAAAGGAAACACTTGGAAATGTTGTAGCACAAACTTTCATGAGATTCTTCTTCTGAATTTGTTGATTTTTGATTAATTCCAGTTGATTATTGGGGATCAGACCGTCTCTATGGGGAGTTGGGAAGGTGACATTTCTATGTTACATGCTGCCCTAACCTGAAATAAGGTGAGTAATTGTTCAGACTGATTCACTGGGACATGCTAAGCTCATCTCAGACTCTTTGGAGAAACTACTGTGAATAGTGGAACCAGCTAAATGTGTTAAAGAGCGTGTACTGACCAGACACTGAAGTACCAACCTTTAACTGTTTCTCACAATTCATGCTATAAAACAAGTATATGCACCTCCCTAGAATTAGCACAGATGCTAGGTCTGTTATTCGACTTCGCTTCGACACAGGAATCCACCGTTACAGCTTTGCAACCATCCACACTCTCCCCTGATTGGCCACAAGCAGCCTCGTATTTACCCTAAGCCCCTCCCACTGGGCACAACTTTTTTTATGCTAAATTAACAAAGACTAATAAATATAATTACATGTCTTATGGGGCTTCACTCAATAAGTAAAAAAATTCAAATGATTTGTGACATTGGTGTAAATAGATATGTATCATGTAAATAAATAATTAAATTAATCATTTGTTTTCATTTTTATTATAACATGAATGTGTTTCCATAAACACACTTTTCCAGACATGGAAATTTATAAATTCAAATGTCATACTTTTTGTGTATAACCCTGGATATCAGCACCTGTTTGTTGATGTTACTAGTTATTTTATGTTGTCTGAACTAGGAAATAGATTTATACAACTTGAAATGTATTTATGTTGGTATCACTAAAAAAAGCTTGTTGATTAAACTTCACCATTAACACCACAACATTTGTTTTACATGTAAGTAACTAAGAAGTTCTTAGCTCGACATTTTAAGGCGGCATGGTTACAAAATATTTGAGGTGAAGTCATGTTTCCTCTGTACTTCACAGGGTCGGGATGAAGGGCTGAGCAGAGCTGAAGCTTTTAAGCACGAGGGTTACAGCTGCGATCAAAGATACTTGAGTTTCATTCACTTTGTACTTCCAGCTCTTTGTGTTGCTTATCTTCACCCTCAGCTCATCTTCACACAGCAGACCCTCTCCATGTATTCACCTCTAGACAAACATCATGAATTGATGACCTAATTGGGTTAGCTGAATTCACCTCCAAACTTTATTAATAAAAACTTTAACAACACAACTTGTGATTTTGGGTTGTGTAGATGGAGTTCAGTTTAGGTGACTGAGTGTGGGTGATTACAATATGTATGCAGAGGATGGGATATGCTGATAAGCCCTGCTACTATTTTCATATCACTTAAAGGGTTGTAGATGTTTTTATAGCATCACACTATCACTTTGTGCTAATAAGTTTACAGATGCTAATGCTGTGGTCGGGTGAGGGTGAACCAGAGGAAACACAGATGATAGGAGAAACCTGCTCTGTCTTTGAGAGTCATAACAGCCGAGTGCCTCCTGAGCATGAAGGACAGTGGTGAGATCATTCAATCAAAGAAGAAAAGATGTTGTACTCTGGATCATCATCTGTCAAACCAGAAGAAACATGAGCAGCTGTTCAAGATTATTTACCACTTCAGCTCTTTGTGATTTAGCTCATACGATGAATGAAACGTCCTTATGTACTGTTGTATGTTTATCTCAGCTGTGCTACTGCTGTCCTTGTTAGCTCAGACCTCTCAGCTCAATACCTCTAGTGCACCATTACTGTTATTATCACATTATATACCACCAACCATATACAATGACGACCATGAATTTGGTATTTCCTGGATTGTTCCTGGATTTGTCGTGTGCTTGCATCTGAACATTGGGCCCAGATCAGCACCTCTGGACGTCATTACATAGTTGCTGGTGTGGAAATCATTTAAAAACATTAGCTTTTGGCACCAAAAATGGTTTTAAATTACACCTCATCAGCGACAACTATCCGACAGAGAGGAAGCACAACAAACAGAGTGTCCAAAGCCATTATGAAACAAACAGGTGTTCACTGCAATGTTCTGACTGCGAGTCTCTCACATCGAGCTCTTCCTAAAGATCCCGAGGTTGTAGTGTTCACAAGATCGATATCTGCTTTTTCTGCCACGGTCCCCTGTCATCATCACGCCTTCCGGTGAAAACAAACTGATCAATGCCCCAGAACCTCAGGAAAGAAACTGGATTTCACTGAGCATTAAAGAATCTATAGGCAGTACATACTCAGCAGGCAGCTCCTGGACTGGATCAGAAAACAAAATAGAGTTTAATCCAGTCCCTGGTACAAACTGAATCACCTCATGCATCCTCATCCAGCTGCACACTAGTCTCTGCAGGTAGGAAGACCTGTTGACAGATCAGACATGGGGGGAAAAAAATGAAAGTGGCATGTTCGAAACAAGCTGTTTGAGAAATATGGCGTCATTCTGACAGTTTGAAGCACAACAGTGTGATTTCTTTGCAGTGAAATGTGCAGTAAAATGCCACCGTGACACCAAACATGCTCCATTTCAAACCCGGAGGCAAGAACCACAAAACTAAACTGGCTGAAAGTGTCACATGAAGCTTCGAGCTGAACAATAAGTAAATCAATGACATGCAGAGAGCGAGCAGTGCAGACTTCACTGAGAGCAGCGCGGGTCTTACAGTGGACGGACCGAGAGGTAATTAAAGAGCATATGAAGGAAATAAATCACACACCACAATCAGACTGAGATTTGCTCCTATCAGTGGATACATCCATTGTTCCCTATTTGTGCTGGACGCAACAACCGGGTCTTAAAAGTGAAGCCAAGCAAGTGCAATACCACTGATAGCCACTAAACGCTGGCTCCAAAAACCTCTGCCTCCAGTTTACTGCACTTCAAAAATCCTCAATCATGAAAGACTTTCACATGTGCAAACTGACACAACCTGGGCACTACATTACTAGATACTATCAATACTACATATTAACTAATGATAATGATCCAACAAACTACTGATCAGTGTTTCCTGGTGGAAATCTGAACTGTGTCACTAACAGCAGGTTGATTGACAGGTGGATGGAATGATGCTATTGGTTGAAATTGCTCTGGGCAAGATGGTGAATGTCGTGATATATGTTAACATAAATTTTTTTTTAGCTA
>OOFC01047318.1:17972-44602 GCA_900323345.1 Pseudochromis fuscus
CCACCCTCTTCCTCCTCAGTCTTAATGACTAACCAGAATGAGAAGTGGAGGAGAGGAAGAGCCTGGAAGAGCCTGATTTGTTCTGCATGCTAAATATGGCCTGTAATCTTTATTCCTCTGAGTGCCTTATTAAAAGTGAAAGGAAGATGAAATCCCACCAGCCAGCCCATCCTTTCTGCTGTTTATTAGAGGGGCTTTTCCTCTGTTAATATTGAGGTTATGGTAACCTTAGTGGTGATAGATGCATCTTGTGACTTCAGGTAATAATAGCAATGATTGATTCCCACCTGAACCCTGGAGGTGTAATCTAGCAGGATGGAGGAGATAAAGTGGCAGCCGGCGTCTGAGAGATACACAGAGAGGCAGATTCCATCCAACAGTGCTGTTTATCATCCAGCAGACAACAGCGCCTTGTCAGAATTTATGATGTTTCCCCTCGTCTCTAATTCATCATTCATTAACTACTCTTTTTCTCCCTCTAAATCCATCTCTATTTGTTAGTTTTATCAGTAAGGTTAGGATGAAAAATACCTATGTGTTAGTTTTTGATTCTGCAGGAAGATGAATGTGATTTTTGACTGCAAGTGTGTCACATCAGTCAGATCTGATTTGATAATCAAAGCGAAATTCCTCCCTCACTCGCAGAGTTTGTTGTCGTCTCGAAGCCGGCGCGGCACGCACTTGCTATCATTTGCAAAAAAAAAAGACTTACTTTTTTTTGGCTCATGTAATTTATTTAGATTAATGCTGGGATGCATTTAAGCTGGAATTACATCTTATGGCTGGATTTCCGCAAAATACATGAATATGGAAGAAAAACAAAAACAACCATAAAACATTTCTCAGGGAATCTACACAGTAATATTCAGTGCACAGCACATTTTGCATTATTTCTTTACCTTGCCCTTTCTATGCAGCCGAACTGATTCCCACTTGTGAATTTTTCTATCATTATGTAAACAGATAACCAGAATCAGAGAGAATATGATCAGCATATTTTTGTGCCTGTATTTGCATTATGGTGCTTGTGTTGGAGCACTAATGAAGCTCAAAGACAAGTGGAGTCCTACATAATTATTTTTTTAAGCCCCACACCTTTCCTGTAGTAGAGCGGCACTAGATGGCACATCTATTATTCCATTAGCAGGTAATTAATGACTCTCATTTGTGTAACTGTTATTAAGCCCTTTGAAAGATTGTTTGTGTTCAGATGAAATGAAACACATCCCAGAAGCCATCCATTGTGGCGGATAGATTAAAAGAGCAATAAGGCTCTTTGAAAAATGATATTTTATCAACGGTAATTTTTCACCGTACCTCAGGGGCAGCGATGACAGGAAAACACTGCAGTCCTCCTTCATGTTGATATCCTTTTTTTAGTCAAACTACCAGGGGAGTACACTAAGTGTGATTTATTCATCCCTTGACCAGTAAAAGGTGTCAGCCAGGTGAAAATGGATGCTGGGAGTGTATTGACAGGAGAAATAGCAGTGCAGTTGTCCCGCTCTGTCATGTCTTATATGAGGGAGGGGACGCGTCCTATACTGTGGATGCCTAGTTCACATGTGTCTCTTGCAGTGTGCTTTAAAAATCTACTCTCCGCTTCGAGTGAATTATTCTCAACTTACTGTTAAAGGAAATTAATTGAATGGCCATTTTAGATTAAGAGAGTTCTGTTTCTTATGCAAGCAGCCAAATGGTAATATAATTTTTTTAATTTTCCTTTTCTTTAATTTTTTTGACCATTCTGTACTTATATCCTGGAGTGCATTGCATAAATCTCAGACAGGAATCCGATTTCCCACATGAGCAGATCAAATTGCCTCTTTTGTTCATGGTTTCTATCTGCCAATGTAAAAAGAGATTGAAGTTTTTTTTTTTTTCTTCTTCTTTTTTACTTTTTTCATATTGAAGAATAGGAGGACGGGGGAATCAAAAACAGTGTGTCTTGTGAACAAACACCCAGCCTTTCCAGAGGAGAAGCTGTGTAACACAGGCACTGGCATTCCACAACTCCAGCTGGAAAGGCACAGAGCATCTCCTTGGGATTTATATTTAGCATTTGCTATGCTACTTATAAAATATTTCATAAATAATGTGAATATATTAGACAGGGAGAGAACTGTCGCCAGTCATTCCATATGCACTGCCATAGCAACAAGATGTTCCGCCTTTATCTGTTTAGGGCCCATGATTCTTAAACTGTTCATTGCCCACGTTTCCTTTTTTAATCAGAGTGTGTTTGGGATCCCCTGCAGCAGGGATCTAGATAAAAGGATTAACTCTGCCTCTACTAGTTAACCACGTTTAGACTTTGCCAGGCAGGCCCTCAAAATGAAAATAGATGGATTTCAAATGCCTACATCAGTGTGTTTTGTTTGTGTCTCGTCAAGTATCGTGTGGCAATGCATTTATTAGCTTATCAATACTTGTGATAGAGAGCATAAAAGCAGGTTTTGTTGTATTTTACAGGTGAATATTAATTTTGATTGAAGTAAATAAGTGATTTTATATTGCGTTATTTTGATGTGTATTTATTATAGCTGTAAAATCTGTACTTTCTCTACTTGCTTTTTATAGTTTGGGCTGCTGTCACTCTCTTGAGGCGTAGTCACTTCTCATCACTCCAAGACAGATTTTTTTTTTTTTTTTTTTAAAGGGGGAAAAAGAAGATGGAGATGTCTGCTCCATCCTGCACTACTGGTTAAATCATACTCTGTTGAGGCTTAAAAAAAACAAAAAAAAACAGGAAGTCTTGACCAAGGTGCTGGCGAGTGAAAGATAGAAATTTCTATAGCAGAGAACATCCACATGTATTCATCAGTGATTTTGATCCAGGAGGCCTTGTTGGAGTCTGGAGGCATTATGCCGGCCACTGCTGCACAGCCGGCTGGGTAACACAGTGTAGAGGGAAAGAACTGGCTCCTTTGTCACTGCTGTTAGCATTAGCTAGAGATTTGCATATATTTCTCTTGGACGCATTAAAGGAATACAAAAAAGACTAATTCACTATTGAAAGTCTCCCTTGCAAGATTAAAAGAGTCCCATTAGAAATGTATGACTGCTCATGTAGTTTTTATTTCATTTTTCTGTCCCCCCCTCTTCCTTTGTTGGAGGCTTTGATTATTCGCCAGGTTGGCAGAAAAAAATAAAAAAGAAACCATGAAAAAAAATTACAGCTGCCATCATTTCTAATGTTACTTTGTTTTAAAATGCACTTGCTTTTTCATGGCAGTGGTTGTTTTTTTCCTAAGGTTATCTCGATAGGATTTTAATTTAATTTTGGAAAGGATAAAGTCTTATTTTTTATACTGGTTATGTGGGAGCAGACTTGTAATTTAAAATTTCACACATATAATATGTTGCTTATTTTAGAGTGATTATGGGGGAAAGTGAAGACTGTTTTGCAATAAAGAAAAAAATGTTTTCAAAAAATAGCAATAATGTATAATTCTAAACAATTTTAGGGCTAATTTACACAAGTTACATAACATAAATATTATATTTTTTTATTTTAAAGGTCTTTTTCTCGGTCTTCTGGTGTGTTCAGTACAATAGCGCTGGCCTGCCACTGCCACGGCGGCACAGTGTGCCACACTGATGTCTGAATGAGAACATGTGAACAGCACTCCCAGAGGGAGTGCCCACAATGCTTATCGCTCTGACCTGAATTCTGTGACGACAGACAATTTTACAAACAGCTGGGGATCAATCAAAGCCCACTTGAAATATGCCACCTGCCACTTTTACATTAGGAAGCATGCTGTTCAAAATGGAACATTTTCACTTGTATTTGTGATTATTTTACAGGCAAAGTTGGTCTCCTCATGGGGCCTCAAGTGCCAAATGATTTATTCCTCCCCCCACTACCACCTCCACCCTCCAGAGCTGGGTGGAGAGAAGGGGTAAGATTTACTTTAAGTTGTTTCTAAGCCTGGGGATGCAGTCAACAAGGGAAGGATAGATATAGTATTTGTATTTAAGCTAAAATCCTGTGCCCACCACTTTACCGCAACCCCCATCCCACAACAGTGTGTTGTCTACAGAGAGTGGTGGGTTGCATGAATTTATGAGGCCAAAAGCGTAGACACTTTTAAACAACACTGTTAAAGTGTATAAAATATTTATCTCACAGTTGTGGAAACTCTTGCTCTCTCGGTGTAAGGCCTATTAAGGCTCTGTGCCTGCACTCCTCAGGTACAGCGGACTACTTTACCTGTCCTAATTCAGCCAGGGATCACTCCTCTCCCAGCAGGTGTCAGTGTTACTACTGCAGACAGATGTCACTAACTCCCTGGTTCACTCTGATATTTGAAAGTTACATCGTATTTCCAAAATATTATAATCATTCCTGAGTATTTTGCTCCCAGTACAATCTTTTCTGCCCAAGCAATGTGAGACTTTCTCTAACAAGAGTTACAACATCTGGCTGTTTTATATAAACCTTTTTTTAATTTGTGTTTAGGTAATTTTTTTGTTTGTTTTTGGAGGGTGTGAGTCGGTTTTTAGAGAAAGACAAGAATGCAAACTTCATTGCTCCAAAAATACAAATAAAAAAGAAAAAAAGACCCTCAGAAATTCACAATAGCATTCATTACATGTTTGTGGCGCAGCCTAAACTTGTCATTACACACAAAGAAAGCAAGGCAAACATTTGGCTGTGCTCGGTCACACTGGACGTAGTTCCCAGACAACCAAAAAGTGGCAGGATAAACATGGGTGGAATTCATACAGCCACAGGATGAAACAGATGTGTTGGCTGTGGTGTTAATGTGAGTTATTTTAGCCAGACTTTTACCTCTCCAGAAAACACTGAGCCTGATCTTCCCCCATCTGCTGTGTAGAGTGTCAGTCCTCCAGAGTAATGTTCGACACGAGGTCAGCAGAACACCACCGAGTCGCTACATATGCTTCACAAACTGTTGCTGTTGGTCAGGAGAACATACATTATAATCCAGATTAAACCAGATAATTAGCTTTTTGTGAGCCATTAATTCTGGCAGGTGAAGGGGGCACAGGGGGGAATAAATAATGTGGCTGTTGTTGTGTGACACGGTGCTAAAAAATGGGCATCTTTCCAACAGCTCATTTCAACTCCTCTAAATTGGCCTCATTGGAGATGAAATATTAAATGGCTAGCCCGGCTATTAATGCTGACTTTTATGGATTGGATGCTGTTGTGCTTAATATACCGATTCGGTTGTCCCTTTTTATTCCTTTGCAGCATTATGTCCACTTGTAATATATTGCACCAAGAGTGAACCCACCGGTACACAATGGGGTTTCAACCCATGTGAAGCTCTCTGGCTCTGGTCCAGACTGGAAGTGAGAGCCGTCTGAGCCCCGTTGTCTGAAGTGTGTCCTCGGCTTTATAGTATCGCCATCAGTAAGGCGCCTAAATGCATTTTAGTGACTTCATTTTTGGTTAAAAACACACACAAACACAAAGGGATTTAAAAGGCTCAATAAAACCCACATGAAATATGTTACAGTGAATGGAGAACTTTACAAAGTGACTTTTTAACAGCCAGATTTTAAAGTTACATCCTAAAAAGAAATCTGTAATTTGAGGTTGGTGATTCCAGATGTTTGAGATGTTTTGTGGCAGCGCATGGTTTAGAGCCAACATGACAAAAATGATGGACTCGAGTGAGTTGGAAGGGGGGAAAAAAATCACTTTTACTCTTAAATTTGAATTTATTTGTGCGATTTTGTTTTGAAACATCAGATAATGACAGCATATATCTACACCTTGCCACTTTTTGGACCAAATTGCAGTCAAATTGAAGTTAACTGTACTTTTTCTTGGTAATTATAAACATAGAAGTATCTCTAATGTGATATTTTATTTTGTGTTATTATTATTTAACACTTGTGCAAATATTACAGCATCCAAGAAAGAAAAAACACACACATATTAACTAAAGCTTCATATTAACTGTGGTACCACTTATATAAACCCATGTATCCCGCTGTATCGTCCCAACACTTCCCTTTAATAGCTGATGGAGTTAGTAACGAGTTGATGAGCACAGTGGAACAACTTAGCAGCTACAGGATCTTTAAAGGGAAAGTGAACATCGCTCCCACATTCCTCTCCAAACCAAACTCTAAATGTTTGGTGAATTAGCTCCATGGTTTCCAGACGTGTAACCAGGCAATTACCGGATGACTTTTACAGTAACGGCTTTATGAAGTGATAATGGAGAGGTGGAGTCATGACGTCATCTCTGGGATAGCATGTGTTTCCTTTTTTGGTAATTGCCCTCTGAGATCATATGTTTACATGGACATTACACTTATTCTTTGTACTATGTTATTTCTTCATAATGATGGTATATTGATGTCAGTATATTAACATTCACTTATTATTAATGTAACATGTTAACTCAAGGTGTCACTGACCAGAGTTAACATTACATTTGTGTTTGGTGTTACTGGTCAGGTGTATGTCTTTGAATGACTGTGTGTATTTCACCACCAGCGACTTCATTAACACATAGATTACATGGCTTGACTTAAAATCCAATATACTTTAATTCAGGGTTTTATGAAAGTCTGGTTTTTAATATGACAGAATAGATATTTCCATGGTTCAAAAGGTGACTTAAAGTGTGTTGTTGATTACAATTAGAAACAATGAAGGTACCACTGGGAAACAAGTACTTAAAGAAAAAAGACATTTTTCTTTGATTAAGCTTCTGTGAATCATCAAGATTGTTGAGATGTATGAAATGCTCTTATCATCAGGCCTATTTATAGCTAGATGGCATGATTGTTAATCAGCTCTGTGAAAGAAAGGTGAGTTAGGATGAGTAAACGGAGTAAATATATTTCAGTAGTTCTAGTACTGTAAGGTTTTTGGTCATTGTGTCATTGCTTATATATTTGAAAAACAAACAAAAAAATTATACAACACAGATACAATATTTTGTCTTAAGTGATACACTCAAATAAACTATAACTCCAAAACTGAATATAAAAAAGCTACATTTAAGTAAATTTAAGAACATTTTCCAAACAGACGGTGTCATAAATCTCAAAGTATAAACTATGAACAAAAACAGAAAACTAAAACTATACACCAACACAAAAAGGGAAAAACACACAGGTCAGCTTTAACTCTGTGACGTCCTGGTATAAGAATTGTAGCTGTACTTAAGTGTTGAGCAGCCAGGACTCTCCTGGAAAAGGACGTCCCCCTCAGCATCATCCACAGTGGGGGAGGATGTGGCTGTTTTCTGCCTCGAAGGAAGACATTGGCCAGGGACCATAATGCCTGCAGCCGCTGGCAAAGCCCTCTAAAATATTCATCACATAACTTTTCTGTGTGACTATATGTTTTTAGCAGATGGTTACATTTTTGAGTGGAGAACAAAGTTGTAAAAGGAATATGATTTCACTTGTTGCCATGGGAACAGAGACGGATGAAGATGTTTCATGGTTCACTGGTTGCCTTGTCTGTGCTTGTACGTGTGTGCGTGCGTGTGTCTGTGTGCGTGCGTGCGTGTGTGAGTGAATCTGCACATGTCTCACTTTGTCTGCATGAGTGTACACATACTGCTGTATATGTATGTGCACAAATTTGCGTAAGGGATCGCTTTATGTAACTATTGAATTTGTAAGTGTGCAGCAGATTCTCCCGTCACTTAATTTCTCCGAAGGATATTATGTTAAGTTGCTCAGTGAAAGGTCAGAGCAGCTCCAAGAGGGGATCATTTCCTAATACACTATTACAAGAAGCATCAAGCTGCTAGTATTATAGAAATAATATACGCTCTTGTCAAAAGCTCTGTTTGCTGCATGATTTATTTAGCTCTGTGATGGTGAAGTGGTGCTTATTTCACAGTGTATTAGCCAACTGTCTAAATAGTGATGATTCAGTAGCATGGCTACTCATTTTCACATGACACATGAAAGGGAGGATCTGTCGATAAATGCGACAATAACAGCAGCCCAAGTTATCTTGTGCCGTTTTTTAGCTGCATTTCAAAATGAGTGTTCTTCCATTCGAGAGGAGCTAATTAGATTGTGTGAGTTGCATGATATGGGGTCCTACACATAAAAGCCTCGCTGTGCAGATGAGCAACGGTTGCCTGTACCCCAGACAGTGCTGATAGTAGAGCCACTCCTTTAATTCCACTCTCAAAAATCAGATCCTAATTGCGTGTCTGATTTTAGTAACTTGTTCAGCAATTTAAGAAAATTGCTTTTTGAAATGTAACAATTTCAGTGATCTTAAGCGTCTCATTGCTCATTCTGTGCACTCCACTGAGGACTGTCACTTTTCAGGCCTCATCAAGCAGTAATTGAAAGGTCCTCCTATGCTTGTACACCACTGACCCCATAGAATTTATCATGCAGTTCATTTGGGAGCATAAAAGGATATATTTTTCAAGCCTAGGAAACAGTTAGTTGGGTTAATTGTTTATATTGCTGCTGTACTGACTTTGTTTTCTTGAGTCTTTATGTTGTACGGGTGGGAGCCCTTACTACAGACTACAAAACCCTCATAAATACATAAAAATACTCATTAATATACACGTGGAAGCGCACATATGCACACACATAAACCTATTAGAATGTATTAAATCTAGCGTGGCAGCGTGCAGCTCTAAGACACCAGGTGAGGAATGTAGTTATTAGAGGAGGCACCTGCAGACTGAGCACGGAGCCTTTTATTTAGTTCCTGTGACAAAGAGGAAGACAAAATTTCCACAGAGGCATGTATGAGTGGTGATGTGTAGCTTAATGGGATGGTTTTATTCATCAAGCGAGGTCTGTGCACTCGTCCACTGCGAAGCTGCCTTGAGGGACAGTGAGTGATTCCGACCACTCAGCCTCATTATGGAATCATATTAATATTTAAGGGGTTGGAATTGAGGAATAAAGAGAGTAATTGATAGCATCAAAATGGAAGTGTTTGAACCCTGTTATATTATTTAAATATTTCTAATAGTGCTGCCACAATATGTGCTAAAAATGCAGCGAGCATTCTTCATTTTTTCAACTGATAACAATTGTTGAGCATCACTCTAACCCTTGAACTTTGTTGTATGTGGCGTACGCAGTCATAGACGAGAATAAAAGACACAAATGACTGGCTGATGAGTTGTGCCAAGCAGAAGAGATTGAGTCACAGCATAAAGCAATGGGGTTTTTACTCCCTTGCTGCAGCTAAAGAGCCACAAGCCATCTTTTTTTTTAAGAGAGAATTGGGGGGAAAAACAACACAATCCTATTTGTTTTCATTTCCTATTTATTTGAATCTATATAACCCTGTGTAGCAGGGTGATGTAGTTTAAATACTCACAATAAGGATAGTAACCTTTAAAGTCTTGGCTGTGTGTGTGTGTGTTCATCAGCTGATTAGACTGTATGGAGAGAAAGTGACATGTAAGCATAAATGAGTCTGCAGGCAAGTAGACTGTGAATGATAATGATGCTCTGGAGTTCTACTTAGCATAACATAAGGGACTGCTGCTTGTGCTCATGGCATTCCTCAGAACGTAGTCAGTGGACTTTGTTACAGACTAGCACTAATTAGGCTTTACCACGTTTAGCCAGCGGCTCTACAAAACCACCATTGTGGCTTGTTTCTGGATCTTGTGCATGATTTAGCCCGAGCATTGCATCAGCCAGTTCTGGGGATGAATGCTAAATTATACTGTTACCTGTTATGAGAGCAGCATATGGAGACACAGCCGCGCAGGTGCAAAGCAGCCTGTTATTTGATTGTTACCTAGAGATTGATAATCATACAACAAAGGCATCAGGATGATGTTCAGTCTGCTTAATGAAAAGGCTTCCAATAAATGCTTTTTAGATAGAGCGGAAAAAGTGCTCGTGCACAGACAGATTGCAAACAGATGCTGGTGTACCTGTAGCTCCTCATCACGTTCATTTTCTGTTTTGGGGGGAAAAGGGGATTTGGAGAGGCAACAGGCCTGTAGTTTAAAAGATGACACAATAACAGTGAAATTTAACAATGGTGTTGCTGCAAAATCTGAAGTTCATTGTTATCATAAGTCCACACTGTCTGTTTATCTGTGTTAGGTTACTTAAAAAATATGAACTAGACTCACTTATAGTCCATAGGTAACACTTTAATTTTCAACTACAACTATACTGTGGACACATGTAAGTAAAGACTGCTGTATAACAATAAATATAAATATAGTAATACATAGGTGTAATAGAGTAAAGATTATTGATCAGTACTAAATACTGTATCTCCCTATCACCATACAACTATATTATAGTGATGTAAACCATTTGTTACAGGTTTATATAAGGCTCTTAAAGTAAAATGCTGAGTTCTGTTTGATTAAAAGAAACAAAATACACTAAAGAAAATAGTAAGCCAAACATAAAGCAGTGTTTAGAAAATGTATTAAGTCCTATCACCTTTAAACCAGAATCAATATGTGCACATAAACATTTTATAGGCCATATAAAGGACTGCCTGTTAAACTCTCACATGCTATTTAAACAATTGCTCCCTGGCACTTAGAAGTAATAATACTTTAAGCAGCCTCTTCCCATTAGGCTTTGTCAACGCACGCAAATCTACACACTAACAAGACCTCATTACCAAAAGGGTTTGCACAAACCCATTTTTATTTCTTTGCACATAGAGTGTAAAAAAAACAAAAAACAAATATGAAATTACACCATTTGATGTTTGATCACATCTTTTCTTTGTGTTGTTAATAGAAACAGTGGGAGTTAAAAAAAAAAAAACGTAGTAGTCATACAAAGGCTGCGTTGAATGAGGGATGTGTGATTAAGCAGCAGGGCCTCTGAATACTAAGATGTGGTGTCTATTGCCTGAGAAAAAACATTAATGCACTGACTGCAGCCAGTGAATTTTTCTTGCGGAGTGCCTGTGTTGGTATAAATAGATAGCCAATTTGTAAAATCGTCCGCCTGAACATAAGCATCTTGGGCCACTCTAATTGGTCAATTTCCCGCCTGTATTGAGTGCCTAGATTGATTTATTGCCTTTTTTAAAAGGCCGTGGGGACCCACAGAACAGCTGTGCCAGCCGTCCGTGCCGGAACTGTTATGAAAACAAGGGGCTGAGTGCTGAGCGTCGGACAGCAGTCACGGCAGCAAGTGGCGGGTAGAATGGAGCAGAGCGGCATGGCAGACAGCTGGCAAAGACAGCGTCTGCTGTCTGGCACCACTGGAGATGCAGGATTTATTTCAGCAAACACTGCTGAGTGGAGAAGCCCTGCCCCAGTGACGATTTCTCTCAAAAACACACAACCAGGAATATGCTTGATTGCTGCAATTCTTTAATCATAGGAGGGCCTGTGTGATTGGAGCCAGAGAATAGACATTTTTCATGTCATGATATCTCCCATCCACTTGACATGGAGAGGGCTCAGAGAGAGCGCATTTGAGTGTTCTGTCTCTCGGGGCTTGACTGATAGCTCCCCAACCTGAGCATATCTCAGTTGAATCCAGCTGTTTGTGAGCAATCAGAGTGATTTAGTCTCCTGCCTCCCGGATCCGGCTGAAACAATTCCATCACATGCGAGATTTAGAATAATGCGTCCATCTATTCACGCACATGTGACCCGTCTGAGCTTTTGTTGTTTGTTTTACGAGTTCCTATCAGAGCGTATCTCAGTGTTTAGAAATGCGGTGTGAAGAGATCGTCATTCCCTCAGTGCCAGCAGTGTTTGAGGCAGAAAAGCAGCACACAAAACAGTTTAGAGGAGGATGTTTTTGCGCGAAGCCTCTCTTAGGTGTAACCCACAGTGTGAGTTATGACCTGTGTGGGTAGTAACAAAAGTGTTTTCTCGGTGCGGAGAATGTTTGAAAGACTGTGTAAGTGTAATTTGCATTTGTTGTGTGGAAATCAGAAAAATGCTTCCTTAAATACAAGCACATGCCTGTACTTCCTCTTGCCTCAACACATTTTTTTTTTTTGTTTTTTCCTTTTGTGATTACATTAGTGAAACAGTTTCCCAGTGGATACCAGACATCACTTGTGATGCTCGCACACATTGTGTGTTTGTTTTAATCACAGTAATAAGTAACTATGAGGAGATTTACAAATTACCCTTATTGTCTGGTTAGGCAACACTGTAGTATCCTGTGAAACGTTTCAGATAATTCACTCCAGGCTGAAGCATGTACTACGAGCATCCTAGCCCAGCCATTGACTCTGGTTCTCCTGTGAAATGTGAGAGCAGATAGCTAAGTGTCTCCTTTTTAAACTGTTATTCTTAGAAATTCCTGTATTTAGCACTGGGGATTGGGAGCCCGAGTCTTCCACAGGCATTTGAATGCACATTTCGTGAGTCCTCCACTAAAGGGAAAAAAAAAAAAGAGAGAGGGACCAAGTGAGTGTGTATATGTGCAAAAAGTGTGTGAAAGAGAGATGGAGAGGGAGAGAGTAATCGCACAGTCTTCATCTAATACTTAACTTTAGGAAATATGAGTCTGGTTGAAGATGAAAGGGACTTAATCTCAAATGCCTCAAATGCCTCTCTCCTCTACTCTTTCTCTTCTCAGTGCCTGCTGTCCACTGGGACTGGCCCATTCTCGCACGTTGGAGTGCATTATGTAATCCCCTCCAAGTCTCTGCGCCCTGCAGTAATGGTTTAATTAGGGGAGGGGAGGAAGGCATCATGGCATCCCACCTGCCATCACTTCTCAAACATTCACCAAGTGATTTCTGCAGCAGAGACACCTCTTAATCGATCATTTGTCCTCCGCACTTTTTTTTTTTTGATAAACGCTACGTCGTGATTGATATCTTCTGAAGCGGTGAGGAGATGCAGAGTTAACAAGAGCTCGTCTGTTCATTGTCCCCCGTGCAGCTTATGGCACCAGCCTACTATCCTCTTTCCTGTTCCTCCAGCAGACTCACTCTCCACCCCACCCAGTCCCTAGCCAGCCAGCCAGCTAGTGCGGGCGTGCTCAGTCTGTCAACACTTCCACAGCACTCAGAGTGTTTGAATGGAAACAGGAGGAACCACACAGGCTTGCCAGAGCAGCCCTCAGAAACAGGGGGTTAATACGAGCTGGAGTATGATGTAACTCGGCCTGCCACACTTAAGCCTTTCACGAGCTGAGTGTGTTTTAATAGATATTCAGTTCCAGTCCAGTTATGTGGATGGTAAACATTTTGAAATTGTTAAGTAAGAATGTTTATACTTGTAACACTGCGCAGGTTTACATTAGACACTGAGGGATTCCTGTTATTATATGAAGAAACATGAACCACCACCAAGCTGTGGACACTGTATACAGAAGAATTATTAGATGGTTTATGTTTAATTTTCACATAGTTTCACTTAATCTATGTCTTGAATGTTGAATTTTCAGCCTAATTCTGGACTGATTAGATGGAGCATCCAGATTTTATAGTGTTAGTACATGTTGTATTTTGGTGTAAAGAAACTTGGCCTATAACAGAGAGGAAATTACATGGGGGGAAAAAAGATAAATTAAAATAATAATAATAATTTATCCACTTTATGCACAGTATGTGATTAAAGGAAGAAAGAGCACAGGTTTGGTCACACCTCTGGGTTTCAGTATCAAGGACCTGACCATCAAACTTGTTTTAATTTGCTTGTCTTTTGCATAAAGTATGATCACATCGTCTGCTGTTTTGGCTGAAATGTGTCCAACTCAGTGGTCTAAAGAATGATTAAATGAAGACCTTGGTGTCCAGGGTATTTATTAAAATCACAGGGAATACTTTGAATAGCCAATGTGTGAACAGCACTAATCAGCAAAATGTTTATAGTTCATTTAATATGTTCTGAAGAAGGACCAACTGGCTGTTGTCTGACAAAACATCCTGGTTGGCTTTAAGGCTCTGGCTCTGCCGGGTGTCTCTGCTCCTATTTGCACTTCTTGACCCTCATCAGTGGGTGTTTGCTAAATGCTTTACAAGTGGTTAGTGAGCAGTTTAACTAGAAATTAAACTGAAAAAATCTCTGTTTCATCTGTTCGTGCAGTTTTTGCTTCTTTTTGCCTCCATCTTTTGATATTTTTTTGAAGTAGTCCATCCTAAGTTCAACAAAAACACTTTGCAATCAGTGGATACTTTGTTTTATTAACTTCAAACTGCCAAAAATAGATGTTTTGACTATTCACTCTTCTGTCTGCAGTAGTTCAGTTCAGTTAAGATGTGATCTGAACTTGACGTGTTAAAGTCTGATTTTTGATATTGGCCTGGTATACCTGAAATGTGTACTATTTAAAAACAAAAACAAAAAAATAAGACACTCGTACATCATGTTCATCAACATTTTTTGTGAAGCACAACCTATGAGACACTGAGTGATTAAAACACATTTATACATAAGTTTAATCTAGTTTCAGAAAATACTATAACTGGGGGACACAAGGGGTCACCAAAGCCTACAAACCTCAAATGTAATTGAAGTACAGTACATTTTTTACTTATAAATGTAGAAAGTCCCCAGAGATCTTTGTTCAGGACCTGTCAGGGAAATGATAAAAGTAAGTGAACTCAGAATTAAAAAAATAAAACCCGGGCTTCACTTGACCCAGCCTTGTTGTTCATCACCAAAAGACCCCGTGACTTACAATGCTGGGCAAAAGTTTCAGGCAATTTCTATGTTTAGATTCTTCATCATCGGTACTGTTAGATCAGTCCCAGATTCATTCTGCAGCGAGACAACCCAGAGTCATAAAGAACGATCATCATCCACCTGAAGAACAAGGAGTCCTGCAACAGATGGTATTGGCCCCACAGAACCCTGGTCTCAACATCATGCATCCTTCTGCTCTCACATCCAGAGACAGAAGACACCGAGGACGCTCAAACACACAGAAGAAGTGTAGCAGATTCTTCAAGATGCCTGAAAACCTTCCTGCTGAGCTCCTTGAAATATGATTGGTGTTTTAAAGGCAACAATAACAGTAGTGTCTGATTGTTGCTCACTGGTGTATTAGTGTTTGATGATTTTTGTTGATGTACTGTGTAGTCACAGATCTTACTTAATTGTGACTTGACATGATTTGTTCATGTTTGTGCACACTGTAGTGAGCCTTCAAGTGCTCCTCATGTGATGGGCTTATGGGAGAACGTTGGAGTCCACCCCACTTCAGAGCACGCACACACGCACACACACACACACACACACACACACGCACATACAAACAAATGCAAGTTTTGCATAGGGTTAACAGCACTTCCTGGAGGGCTGAATAGAATTAAGCAGAATTTGATAATGACTTATTAAAAACTATGGTTGAATAAATGAAGTGTGTTGTGTAGCCATTAGAGGATGGGAGCTATTACATTTTGATTTGTGAAGTGGGGTGTGGACTTGCTAATCGAGAGACAGTTGGGGATGCTGGAGGGAGGAATCAAGCCATGCATATAATATGAGAACATTAGGTTGATGTACACAGACGGGTGCTTCAGAGCAAGAGAAATAGGGATGATCGATGAACTCCAGAAGGAAAAAAATGATGGATATGAAATTAGCTAATTCACCCCATAATGCTTAAGTAGATCAGGAAAATAGTTGTGTTAAAATCTGCAAAATGTCAACAACAGATCAGATTCAGTTAACTTGCAGGTTTATCTACAAGTTCAATTCAGTTTCTAAAAGTTTTACATGTTTCAGGTAAAGGTTGAAAAGCTATATCTATTCATAGACAGATGTTACTGTATTATAGCTCGGCTAAAGCAGGCCAATGAGGATGGAGCATTTTTCCTCAGCATTTTCCAGGCCTGACTGCCAGACTCCGTCTGAGACTGATAAATCACCTTGCCCCAGCCCTTCTCCTGTGTTTTCTTTTCAAATGTAGAATCGATGGATTTTTCCTTCATTTCATTGACCTGTGCATAATGGTGCTCTCACTCCTCTACCACTGGGAAGGAGCCCAGCGCCGCAGACGTGCTTGCCCAGGCAAAGACAGGCGGCCTGGGCTTTGTGTTGCTTATTGTTCAGCCTGGAGAAATTAATGTGCTGTGAAATTAGCATTTTATCTGACTGCAGATACAGTAATAGAGGCAATTAGAGTGCAGGGGAGAAGCGGTGCTTGGGGTAGGGGAGAGGTAAGGGACAATCCTCGAGCTGCAGGAGCCCAGCGGAGAGTTGCACAGCCGGCCTCACAGATAACACAATCACCTCTGTCTGGCGAGCAACACCAGAATGTCTGTTGGTTAATAAAGAACACATTCGCTCTATGAAATGACACTATATCATCTAGATTAGCTAACTGAGAAACCACACCGGGAAAAAATGGCTGCAGTGCAATAGTTTTGACTTGTATGTTAGTAGAAAAGTGTTTTTTTAATGTGTTTGACACCCTTCTGTTGATTTTTAGACTAAAAAAAAAAATATTTCCACACCCAGCAGAAGTGATACCTGAAAATACTGCGATGGGATGAGAGTGAGGCAATGAAATCAATGCACATTTTGAGCTTAGATCATTTCTCATCAGTTATTTTCAGACATGACATTGTGTATTTACAGCTGCAGGGGCGCATTGTCAACTCTCTTTATCACGTCTCCAGATTGAAATTGATCCCTCTGATTGTGAGCCACGGGCAAGGAGATGGACCTTATCAGATGCCGAGGTGCTGCCAGTATGCTATGTTGTCACCTGAAGCCTCGTAGATTGTTTATTTATTCTTCAAAAGACTCTCTGATGTGAGGCCGGAGGGGAGACGCTAACATAATGCCATGTTTAATTCTGCCAGCTCAGAGACAAATCGTGGCACCGCCCTGTGAACCTGTTCGTGTTTGCTGAGGTCGTACCTGTGTCTACTGTATGCCCATACAGTGTTACGTGCACTGTTATTGTTTTCCTGTGTTATAATGTACTTATGGAACTGTAGATCTCTTTGGACGGACATCCTGCCGGCGTCTAGGTCAAATATTGACATAGCTTAGAGTTACAACTGAAAAAGTTTCTTCAAAGTTTGCTGCAGATGAAGTGTTCCCTCTCTTGTCCGCACGACCTCAGCTGTTTGCTTATTTAACAAGTGCACAGTCAAGTATTTTCTACTTGTATCTGATATTGTTGCTTTAAAATATCTGCCAAGAAAAACTGCTACAAGGAAATGTTCAAATTTCACTACTTTTATTAAATACATGAATAAATCCTAAATATGCTTCTCACCAGTAAGAGCTTATGAATTGGTGTCTTTTTCTTCCATTTCTCATGTGATTCTAAGAGTAATTATAGTAATATGACCCCCTTTCTTGTTATTGCTAATTCTCTAATTTTCTGCAAACATGTGGGTTTAAGCAAGTGTAACAGGAACTTTTTTTTTTCCTCCTTTTTTAAATCTGTTGGGGCGAAGCCAGACACCCACCTCCAGTCCCCCCTCTGCTTTTCTGAGTAAAGACAGCATGACTTCTGCAGTCGGAGGATCACGCCCAATAAGAACATTATCCCAAAGAGTGCACTGGGCTGGCAAGAGTCTGAGATAATACCCCCTCCTCTTAAACTCCACCAGCTCCAGCTCAGAAAGTAGAGGCAGAGACAGGGGGACCTTACCAAATGATACCCCACAGCACCCATGAAACCAATTGTTCCCCTGCCACCTTATGCTTTAGGGAGGAAGCGAAGGGGATGGCTGGATGTTTGCATAATATCCTTATTCTCAAACATGAGGGTGTAGCCTGTGTGTCCATTAGTGTCAACACACACATGCTAAATGGGCCCGAGTTGTCTTTTCTTTTTAGCTGCAGTGCCTCTCCGTCTGTGTGGACGCTGGTAGTTGGTCCACAGGGTATTATCCATACTGATTGGGAGGCTGTGCTGCCTCTGAGGAGAGGGAGATAGATGAGGACATGCCACAGCGGTGAGGTATGTGTATGATTAGAGAGGCGGCTCTGATACCTGTCACTGGCAGCATGTTTACGTGCTAAATGATGCTGATCGAATGGATGAGTGCTAGCTGTGCCGCAGATGAATGAGAGGTCTTAAGCAGTCATTTACAATATCTTCAGTGTGAGATTAGCCACATTACACAGCGATACTTCTGAACGGCACCTTTGTCTGAAAGAGCTCATCTTGAAAATACAAATGGGATTCCTGTAGCCACGCTCTCCTCTCCTCTCACTCTCTCCTTTACAGCTCGTCATTGTGAGGCGGATTGAAAGGCTCTCTCCTTATTAAGGCTGGTGTTGAAGTAGTCACTGTTATGCATCCTGAGTTGTCTGCTCAGTGCTCAGCCCTCTTCTCGTATCCTTCTCCGCCGCGCTCCCTCACTGATCTCAGACCAGGTGTTGTGGCTTAGCCTGACTTTCAGCAAGGGGCTCAAATCTGTCCCGAGTCCAGTGTAATCACAAGGCCCCAGGTTGAACGCAGACTTGGCCTGGGGCCTCACATCTTGTTCGAGTTAACAACACAAGCTGAATGGCCTGTTTACAATCTCCACAGCAGGGGTAGAAAACCTCACTAAGTCTGTCTGGATGGCTGTCAGATGTGGAACAGATGTGCTGAAATGGAGGAAATTATGTCACTTCTTTTTCCCCTCTCTCATGTGACCATGATGACTAAAGAGCCATGATCAGGGTGATGTGATTACACAGGGAGGGAGCGATGTGGTGACAGTTGTGCCTTGTCTGTTTTTTCTTCATCAGCTTCACAAGGCACAAAGCAGGGGGGGTGCCAGTCCTCACATGCATTACAATGCCCTCTACAGGTGTATGTTGGAGACTTTGTTTTTTCCCCTTTAACTAAAACTGACTGCTCCACAGTCCCTTCTGTCAGTGTTGGTGAGCACAAATAAAGCATAGCTCTTGTCTTGATTAGAAAACCCTGCAGTGATTGATAGCGACAAAATCATAGCTGGTGAAAGAGAGCAGATGAAGTCCTAAGTGCTTATAGTTACACGCAACTAAATACTAGTAAAGGGCACCTGGGTACAGACTTTCTTGTAGGCATTGTTCCTCCTGAAAAGGACCAATAAAGTGCTTGGCCGGTCCTGTGGCGGCATTAAAAATGTACATTGTCAGTGGTGAGGGAACAGTGTGCTTACTTTAACTCAAATATTTATTTGCTGTCATGGCCCTTGAAAGCTTCAAGCTGGATTGCTTGAGAGGCTAAAATGTGGATTTGCGCAAGTGTGTGTGTGAAAAAGAAAGATACCTGGTTACACCTTTCTCTAACTCTGGGCTTTATCCTGCGATGCAGCCTCTCACCAGGGCCATGTAAGGAACCAGAGTGCACTTACTGTTGTTACCCAGGGACATCCATCACAATGGCTGAGATGTAAACAGTCACATATCCATTAAGATGAGAGAGAATGTAACTCTACAGATTTATAGCCCATAGCTATTCCAGTAGTTTCATCCTCTTTTACATCTTCATCTCTTTACCTACATCTGTTTTCACATTTTCCCTGTGCAGTGTTTTAATTATAATTGCACTTGACGCTTGTATGAAATGTAGATTATGACTACATTAGGAGATATGAAGGTTTATAATCTTTGAGGCTGACTATGAGCCAGCTAAGACACCAGACAGACTGTGTGTATTTTGCACAGAGGGGGAAAAAAGTACATTTTTAGAGGTTACTTGAGGTTTAATTAAAGTAATAAAATGGACAATAAGGGCGTGTCAAGTCTTTTTTTTTTTTAACCATCATTCTTCCTCTCTGTACATGCTGACATGTGGAGATGTTTCATTTTCAACAATGAGTCTTTTCCTCTGTCTTTTGGATATTCTTAAATCTCTTATCTTATTAATCTTTAAAAAAAAAAAGAAGAAGAAGAAGAAGGCTTTTTGCCGCAGGCGGCAGAAGAGGAATTTGTGTTTAGTGGATTCCTGTTCCCAGATGAGGAGAGCTAAATGAGTTTGGAGGCTTCCTGAATGCTCTATAATTGTGATGAGGCTCTGTTCCTCTGAACAATTAAAGATGCAGGAGCCCTGTCTCTTCTGAGATCCATCCCAGATCACTATCGTTGAGTCTTCCCAGTAAATCACACACACTGTAGTCGGAGGATGACCACCTCTCCCTTTCTGCTGCCCAGCTGCTTCTTTAAGAGCAAATCTCAAGGTCGGCATCGTGCCCAACGCTATGATCAATTTATTACTTGCTGTCAAAGCATTAGAGGTAGAAACAGAGGACTTGCCAGTCTCCCCAGTGGTCCGACCCCCCACCACCAACTCCTCCTCCGCCATAGACTCACATAGCGGGCTTTATTTGTCCCCTCAGAACAAAGCGTAGAACAAAGCTTCATAGCCGCCTGGTCTGTGGAGCTCTGTGGCTATGCTAATGTCTCCAGGCTGGTTGGAGTCTTATTGAATGGGAGAGCAGAAGAGGTAAATAAGCGTGTCTGGATGAGAGGTGGGGGCCAGCGGGTGAAAGAGATGAAGTAATAGACTATTCCAAGGGTCAGCCCATGTGAATGCAAATATTTATATAAGTGATTAAAATACCCTCCCCACATCCCGCCCACTTCATTTAAATGAGGAACTAAACTGTAAAACGATTCATCTCCTTAAGGCAAGTCTGAAAGAGGAAGCAGGAAGAGCCATTTGTGGGTGGAAAAAAAAAAAAAAAAGAGCAAACAAATGGTGACGTAAATCTGACTCACTCGTCTTTTGCCTTCACAATGCAAAGATTAGAGCAGCAGGCTCTTTCGGGAATGCAGATTTCATCCCTTGCTTTTCTTAGACTTTCATCCTCACAGTGACGAGTCTGTGGAATTTCACACTGTCACAGCCATTTCTTCAAAGGGTCAGAAACGCCGGCAACATTGTTATCTTTGTTCAATTTTACCTCGAAAAGTGTACGTGAACTTTTTTGTTGACAATGCTTTGATAGCATATGGAGTGACACGGAGTTGTTTTCATGTGTATAATTAAGTGGCTCTGAATTTGTTAGCCCTTCAGATCACACCGAGTTTCTGTTTCTGTATTTATCACAGGAGATATTTATTAATCCCTTTGGTGAGTTCGTATCAACATTCAGTTTATGCCGACTGGGTCTTTTAACCGAACATAGACCAAGATGGGAGAACTCTGGATATTAGTTTAATGTTGCCCTCGACAGCACTGATCTAATCAAAATTCTGATATCAACATATCATGTGATTTCTCTGTGTGATAGGCACAACAAATGGATTCTCGAGTCAATTTTAAACCGTGACCTGCAGCAATTTGCCACAGAACCAATCAGGTTTGTTTCAGTCATCTCCTCATCTGATAACGATGGGGAATCCTGAGGTGCAGACACTTTAACATGCAGCTGTCTAGATCTGTGTCCTGCTCTAATTGAAATCGGGATGCGATAACATGCTCATTATGGAGGAAGTCTAAAGACGTCGACTCAAGCCAACATTCTGCCAGGGTATCGCCTTGATGTGGTGTTGATGTGGCAGGCTTGACCTCTTTTTAATATCAGAAATCAATGTCTCTAACAGTTGTGTGTATTTAGTTTTACAACACACAAGCAGATGAAACATTGAGTCAATGTGTGAGTGTCATCATCACGTAGCAACAACACTGTTACCAGTGCACTGCTGTTTGGGGTTGACTTCAGTTTCTTAATGAAAGCTTTGTGCCCTTATAAAGCATCTTGTTTGTTGACCAGACATTTGTTTATTAAAGAGTCTAACTTGTAAATACAATGATTCACGTCACCAACAAAATCACAATGAATCATTATACTTTCATAGAGAAGAGTTACACATTTGTTTCATCTTCCACTATGACCACAGTTACTAATCAGGCAGAAGTGCCTCAACACAAATAAGGTTCAATAAAACAACAATAACAACAATATTTTTTTTTTTAAAACATTAAATTTATTGTGGTATATTTTACTAAGATTCAAATTAGCATCTTTTGTTCTGACTGTCTCCTTTCTCAGGAGTAATAGTCACCTGGTAATTTGTAAATTAATATTCAGTTATCAGTGAAGTGTGTGTTGGTTGTGTTTTAAAAAGCCAGTGCACCTTGAAAGGAACCTCTTTATTAAGATTCCTTTGGTTTATTTATTTATTTATTTATTTTCCTGGCTTATTTAGCCCAATGAGTTTTCTCAATCATCTGTAAAAGCGTGCTATTCTTCTTTGAAAAAAAATATTACTTAGCATTTTACATTAAATTATATCAACCATCACATTTCAGTTGCCCTGAGTGCTGTAAGGAGAGGGATTCATCTCACATATCCATTTTTTTTAATGATTATGTACACATAAAGCTTATTATTGTTATTAATGAGTTTGAGCCTTCACAATGCAAAACAACTCAAGTCAATTAAATCAAAGATTTGTTACCTCCTGCTTCACCATCTGAGTCTTTTTCACACTACTGTGCAAATTTCTCTATATTTCTGTTTAGATAAATCACCATAAAATGTGTTTAGTTAATAATAGGAAGAATAAACAGAAACATTGAGTATTATTCGAGCAGGAATTATGACTTACAGCGTGATGACATAATAATGGTACTTTAAGCAGTAATGGTTTGGTACTGCAGATTTATGTTGGAAAGATTTATATGCCCAGTAGGAGAGCTGCATTATGAGCTTAGCTTGGGAAAATCTTTCGGACTATCTAATGTCAAAAGGAATTATTTCATTTCCTCCATCTAGGTCCTTTAGTGGTCACCAAGGAACATTAGACATGCCGCTGCAAATCCCTCAGACTTTGGTGCAACTGCAGCTTTGCGTGTCTGCCCACACCTTACATCAGCTCTGCCGATCTCACTGTGACTTTCTCAATCAACTGTGACGACGGTTTCTGTGCCTTTCTGTTAGTTTGTGAGGTGTTGACAGATCAAGTCATCACTAAAATTAATGATGAGCGAATTGTTGTTACATTTAATATCTTATGTTACTGTTTAAAAGGTTTACTTTGTAGTATGGTTTGGTAACTCTTAAAAGGTCATCAGAGTAAAAGACCAAAAAGAAAACAACATACTCTTTACTCACTTTTACATTGTTATTTTGATGACCAGTGAAGCTGTTTATTGTTACCTAGCTACACTGCACTGGTCAGAAATACCTCAAGTTGTCGCTGTTAAAATCCTACTGAACCTCAGGCCTTTGAGGTAGGTTAGGTTTCTGGTGGGTGTGCCCATTTTATATAAAGCTCACATGACATAATGGCTAAACTGTACATAAAGAAAGACCCACTCATTTTCTCTCATGGAACGAAACACACACCTTCAACAGGCTGTGAGTCAAATCCTCTGTCAGAGGTTGTCGTGGGAAGTTACCACCCATGATCTTGATCAGCACAAGATGACTTCATAAAAAACAAAAAAATAAATTAATGGATGCAGTAGTGTCACAATAAATAAACAGAACATCTTGGGTGATTGAAAATTTATTCACATGAATTGTCTCATTAGATGTCTTTCCATATTAGTACCATTAAATCCTTATGTACACACTGCTGGTTATTAAAATACATATTCTGAAGATGGATTTATACAACTGCCACTGTCAAACAGTTGAAATGCATTTTACAATGTGTTATCATTTTTCTGTTGTTCTCAGTGTCCAGCCTATTAATCTCATCATGTCTGTAGTCTGGCTGTTATCAACAAAGTAAACAAATTACTCACAGCGTCCATTTACTTCAAACCCCTTTGTCATCTCAATACATGGTTTTGCTAAACAATTAGATGTGTCGTCTTGTCGCTGTGACTGTCATAGAAAAAAAAAAAACCCTTTTTACGTTATTCGTAAAGACATTCACAGCTGGTGAGTGTGGAAACAAGATAGTGTTCACTTGTTAATGTGCAGTAATGACAAGCTTGTTTGTTGTTTGTCCTTTAGTGTTTGTGTGTGTGTGTGTGTGTATGAGGATGATTAATGTGGACATATACGGTGCAGTATGTTGACAGCAACACTTTTATGTCATGGCACAGAGCACCTCAACCACACTGTGGAGAACACGTCTAATACTTCAGTTGGTCAGAAATGGTTTGTACTTACTTGGTTGACTATGTTGGGCAATTATTTATTATATAATTGATATTTTAGCAACATAAAACAAAGCTAAATATGACTAACAACAAGATTTACATAAAAAAATAGAAGGAAAGATGGAGAGAGAGTGAGAACAACTTATAGGCATAATAAAAAAATGAAACCAGAGGGATAGAAATGCTTCACGGTTTAATCTATTCACTATCAGTCTCATACATTGTAAATTCTAGTTTCTCTATGAACCACAATTATAATGTAGTCTACACAAATATTTTTTTAAGTGTAAGTCAACAAGTTTTGACGATACAGCCTCATTTGTTCAAGTTCAGTTAACAACACATATTAATATGTAGTCATTTCTTACTCAGTGCTTTACTCACCGCACATTAAATAACGACACTATAGCAATGAGATTTGCTGTGTTGTGTTGTACCTAAAAATATTTTACCATCTTAACACAAAACCAAATGTTTTTTCCAATACATATAAATATATTTAAAAGCCTCGGTGAAAGCTATTATCGTGAGATTAAAAACTTTGTGTTGAACTGACAGAAAAGTCCAGCTAGATGAGGGTCATGTGACAAAATTAATTTGACTCAAGTCATTTTTTAATGTCATTGAGCTGAAGTAAACTGTGCAACAGCTGTTTCCTATAAACTGTAAAGTCGAGTGAGTTGTTTGATATTTACAGTGTATGTGTAACCTGTGTCACAGGCAACAGATGCTGTTTGTTTTAATAATTTTCACATACTATATTTTTCATGTATTTCCATATTTATTCACTGTAATGGATTACATCAACTCAAGCAAGGGTCTGATATAAATGACAACCAATGGCTGCCAAGATTGGAAATATAGTGTTATGGTCCTCGTATTTTATTTGCTTTTTATAGCGTGTGATGTAACTTATTGCAACCTTTTAATTTCAGAGTAATGCATATGGCACTAAAGTTGAGATTTTACTACATTAACAGTAAATCTATAACAGCAGTCTTAGCGTATGAGTAAGTCAAAGCCAATCCGAATGTGTGTTCAGCAGACCTGCATCACTGTTCCCGTATGAAAGGGACATAAAAGTGTCACGCCATGTGCACGGTTTTTGCCTAGCATGGCAGCTATTGGCATCCTCTCCTTGTAGTGGAGCTATGGGGCTCTCATTGCCCGTAGCACTGCTATAATCCTGCATTTGAAGAGGATCTGTTCAGGGGGCTGGAGACAAAGCAGTCTGTAGAGGGTATCAAGTGTCCGCCACCAAAGCCTAGCTCCCTAGGCTGCCCTCCAGGTGGGTTTCCTGTGAGCTGCAGAGAAATCAAGGTGAGGGCAGAGCGTAGTCTGTGGGATGTGAACTTGGTTTCTGTAGGTAGCCCCAGCATTGGCCAGGGGAAGGATGAGATCACAAGCCACCGCTAGTTTGGTCTGTGTTTCACAAGGTCGACATAGTGACTTCTGACGTGGTTTGTTGCATTTTTTTCCCCCAGCAATGCTCCACTGACCTACTTCCTTTTAATCCCTCGATGTGACTTTAATTGACTAGAGGGAGGGGAAGGGAGGAGAGAGGGGTGTGTCTGTGTGTTCGAGGAGGGGGCAGTGGGTGCATGAACGGGGGGAGGGAGGAGGGTGTTGGATGAAGATAGGGAACACAGGAGCAACCAGGAGAAAGGGAGATTTGTGAACTTGAGTGATTTCCTACTGTAGCTGCTGTGTTCAGGCCACAAATTAATTTGATTCTGTTATGTAACTGTAATCATCATCCTTTCTAATCACATCAGCAGCTTTGTAAGACACCCAAAATAGAGGGATTGTGGGCTGGACAGGGGGCGGGGAAAACTGAAAAGTCTGGATGCTGAGGGCCAAAGAAAGTAAATGAAGTGGGGCCCAGCAGCAAGCGCCTGCAACAGACAGATGTGCAATGGAAAGGAGTAACAAAGTGGAGTAACAGTTGTGTTTACATGTATCAATGCAGCCTTATTGGCAAATAGTTACTTAGACCCCGTCCACATGGAGACGGCTTTCAGTGTAAATGGTAAAGTTTTTTATCTTTACACCTCGCGTCCACGTGGAGACAGTGTTTTGGGAGCTGAAAACGATACTTTTTGAAAACAGGTCCTAAAGGCCTCATCCACACGGAGACGGGTTTCAGTGTTTCAAAGTTTTTTAATCGTTTACGCCTTGTGTCCAGACGGAGACGGAGATTTGGTAGCCGAAACCAATACTTTTTGAACCGGTCCCAGAGTGGGAAAGTCTGAAGACGCCACCCGCTGCGTCTCCGTGTGGACGGCGAATACACATTCTCCTGAAACGCTGCCGCTGTAGCTCCTCCTCTGACCCTTAACTCGCCTGCGCAACCCCGACAACAACAGTAAAAATGGTGGAACACAGCGTGGCGTTAGTGCTGCAGCAGCTACTGGGCTGGTTTTGACTTTTACAGCAAAATCTTCTGAAACTACACAACTACCTTGAGCAACCTTGTGTTGTTGTGGGTGTTGGTTTTACCTCGTACGTTTAATGAGCATCCTCCGTGTCACACGAGTGTTGTGCGCATGCTCCGTGCCTTCTTCTCTGTTTTGGTGTGTGGCAGCGTTACAGCGCCACACACAGGCCTGGCATATTGACTACAGTGTTTTTGGCTTTTTCATGTGGACACAGATATAAATATCTGTTTTCGGGGGAGACATAGACGTTTCGTCTCCGTGTGGACGGGGTCTAAAATGAGACCT
>OOFC01047318.1:44622-57350 GCA_900323345.1 Pseudochromis fuscus
AAACGCTGCCGCTGTAGCCCCACCTCTGACCCTTAATTCGCCTGCGCAACCCCGACAACAACAGTAAAAATGGTGGAACACAGCGTCGCGTTAGTGCTGCAGCAGCTACTGGGTTTGTTTTGCCTTTTACAGCAAAATTTCCTGAAACTACACAACTACTGCAGCAACAAGATGTGATGTTATGGGGATTGTTTTTACCGGTATGAGTTTAATGCACGTGCTCCGTGTCTTCTTCTCTGTTTTGGTGTGTTTCTGTAGCAGCGTTACAGCGCCACACACAGGCCTGGCATATTGACTACAGTGTTTTTGGCTTTTTCATGTGGACACAGATATAAATATCTGTTTTCGGGGGAGACATAGACGTTTCGTCTCCGTGTGGACGGGGTCTAAAATGAGACCTCTCAACATAGTTGGTGTTTACCAATCTGAAACTGGTTTCATATTTCTGAGCATTCTCACCCCAGCCACCTGCTGCACTGTGTCCAGTTTAACCCCGGGGATGAAGCTTGCCTTCTTAATAAGTTTATTATCTGTTTTTATCTGAGCCCCAACACACATGCACTTGCCACCAGTCTGGTAGAAGCTGCACAGAAGAGGCTGCAGCTGTTGGAGGATCTCAACCTTTGTAAGAAGTACATCCTGCTTTGTCCCTTCTTATGCAGTGGCTCCATATGACTGGACCAGTCCAGCTTGTTGTCCAGCTGGACTCCCAGTTATTTGCAACAGAGGACAGAGTATTGATGTGCATTAAATTGTATCATATCCTCAATTTCTCTGACTTCCAATCATTTCCTGGAGAGCTAGCATAACCATGACCTGCTTAATTCTAACTCTTAAGGATAAAGTGCATCTTCAGTCAAGTCTTCACCTCAACATTTACTGATTGATGTTACAGGGACTTGTTTTTCATCATCTGAAGGGAGACAGCTCCCCTCAATGTGACTGTGTTAATGCCACAGCAACCTGAGTGATACTGTTGTATGTTTACACACACACACAACTATCTAATATCTAAATTTAGCACCAGTGTTGCTAACATTTGCTAACCAGGTCACATGGTGCATTCTTCTGTTGTGAAAGTGTGTGCTGTCTGTAGTGTAGTGCTGACTGGTCAGTTTGGTCATGTGACATTTTTTTCACAGCAAAGTCGCCTGTTGCATGCACGCTGTTCTCTGGTACAGTCTGGCAGATGGTACAGGAGCATGGCTGCACACACCAAGACACTGAAGGACACTTTTCATGATCAGGCCTGTTAGAGCCCGATATGTAACAACGACCTGAGTTGTTATTAAAAACATGTAAAAAACCCCAAAATGTAATAACTGGTCAATAATGTAACAAGATGCTGAGCCTAAAACATAGAAACTTTTTGCCCAAAATGTAACAAGTTGTTACATTCAAATTTTTGTGTGTTATCTTCTCACTTTCACAATTAGAGAACAGAGGACTATAAATGACTTGGGCAACAGATCACAGATAAATACCATAGAGTGTATATATCATGAAAATTACAGTTTGTGTATGTTTGTGTACGATAGTACACTCTACCTTGAAGAAACAAGCCCTTTAATCCATCACTGACTCACTCTATGATGTAATAAAATTATCATACTATTAGGGGAAAAATATTTTGCCTGCCCCATAATGTAATAACGAAGTTGGGCAAAAAGTTTTTACATTTTGGGCTCAGCATCTTGTTACATACGGGCTCTAACAAGGTCTCAATGCCATTCAATAAACAGACAAATCCAATGTAACTTCTTGTCCATGGCTTTGTTGTCATTTCACCAAAGTGCAGCACATCTCATTTCATGTTCAATATGCTTTTATCTAGTTTACTAGTATAGATCTAGTTAACCTTTAGTATACGTTGTTTTTTTATATTGTTGGGAAACTGTCTTGTACCATTTGGACGCCTGACCATTACACCAACATGGACTGTGAGGACATTGTATTCAGATACATATACGTGAATATGGAGTTTGCTCCCCTTGTCCAGCTTGTGGTGGTGGTGCAGTGCTGCTCAGCTGCAGGGGGGGGAGATGGAGGAGGTTGGTCCAGGGAGCAGTGCCAGTGGGTTGGTCTGGTGCAGCTGGTGTGCACCAGCTCATCAGTCACTCTCTGTAGACACTGTGGACCACTGCTCTGGGCGCACTGAGGAGTGGGACGTGGGTTGGATGCTCCCAGTTATTGGTTGTTGTAGATAACACAGAGGGGTAATGAACCTGCACTGTGTTTTGTGCCGGGAACCCACAGTAACACACAACTGTTACACAGCTGTACCAGCTTCCACATGATGTTGGCGCGTTTCTGTGGGAAAGTGTGTCCCTTCATTGTGTAGAGCATCTCTGAGATCACGCACTGATTTAGGACGAGGAGGTCTGCTTCACAATCTCTGTTCCAGTTCATCCCAAAGGTGCTGGATGGGGTTGAGGTCGGGGCTCGGTGCCGCCCAGTCAACCTCTTCCACTCCAAACTCATCAAACCACATCTGTACAGTCCTTGCTTTTTGCTCTGGGTCATGTTGTAAGAGAAAAGGGCTTTCTACAAACTGCTGCCACAAAGTTGGTGGCATAGCATCGCCCACAATGTCTTGTACGCTGAATCAGTAAGACCTTCACCTTTAGTTTTTCCTCTGCTGAGCTGAACTGTGACCCTGTGTCTACTGGCAGATGACAAATAATCCCAACTTCGATTTTAGTCATCACCCAATCATGACTCAGGACATTAACGCTGGTGTGAAGTAGCTGGACCTCATGGCCACAGTATCATACTGAAATTGTGATGGTAGCTTCCAGGACAACATTAGGCTGCGGTGATCTTTAAGGCAGCAGGTGGTCTGTTGTGATGAGGCCACGTCCAGCTGCACCAGCAGAGTCAGTGATGGAGCCATCATGTAGGACTGCAGCTGTACATGCAGAGGGTGCAGTGGTTAGTGTTTGTGGGACAGCTGAGAGACAAATACAGGATAAAACCTAAAGATAAACACGAATCATCTCAAAGGAACTAACACAAGACAAAGCTTGTTCTGATTTGGACAAACAGACTAATTCATGTAACATTTTCAATTCATAGAAATACAAGAAATCATGTTTTCCAAAGGGAGAGAATGACACAGAATAAGATACTTTAGAAAAACAATACTTTGTATTATTAAAAATGAACCAAAGAAACACATTCATTTGCTTGCACCTGATTTTTAAACCTGAGTTTATTGTTTATTTGGCCAATTCACAGACAACAGTGACAAAGTATTAAATTCTCAGGTTATATTTTTGAATGTTTGCTTCTCATTGCTCCACCACATTCACGTAGGAGCAGCTGTGTGTGACTGCTGGTGCTGTGCAGGTGAGTAAGGGGAGCTGGGACAGCGACACCGGGCCATGTTTCCTTTTCTGACTCGCGACATAAAGAGACGTGTAAGAAGAGACCATATTTGGACATCAAAGGAGGAGTGAAGGGGGGTGGGGACCCTTGAACAACAACCTCTATCAAACTAACCCCGCCCCTAACTCCTCCTCTTCTCTCGGAGTGGATGGATGGACCACCAGATCATCGAGAAGAAGAGTTCACTTTATCTGATGACATCAGAATGACTCGTGGAAACAATGTATTGACTGAATATTTCAGGATTAAAAATGACCATTTTTGAATTGAAGTCAATTGGAGCCAGAGATTTTGGGGCCAGCCTCCAGTGGTCGTCAGTGGTATTACACTGTTTTGCACAGGAGCTCCACTTTTCGCTTCATCCATTTCTCTCAACAGTTTGCAGTTGGCGTGTTCTTATTTTCAATGGTCTACTGTGTAAAACTGGATCTTGTCCTTCACGCTCAGTTTCTGTTTTGGCACATTTGTAATTTTACTTGACTTAATATCATTTAAATGCAGCAGGTTGTCAGACCACACGCTCACCCCTCCCAGCACACGTCCATGATAATACCTGGTATCTGAGCTTCGTCCCGGCCGTCAGAGCAACTGTCAGCTGTAGGATCTGGCTTTTAATCCTCCATGAAACACTGAGTGACAACGCAAACAGCTGCTGGTCTGATCGTCTCTGACCCGTCCTGCTGCTGAAAATGTTCCAGAGCAGGGAGCCAGAAAGGAAGGACACTGGTGGACATGCTGGGGGCCTCGAGTTCAGTCCGAACCAAAGACATGTGGGTTTTGACGAACTGAAGTCTGCTCCAACTGTACATTAGAGTGTGTGAGCACTCAAAGCACAACTGTACCCCTTGTAATACCAAAGCAATTTAGTCCTCAGACACCAGGAGACAACTTAAAACACCGTGATTTTCCAGTCAACATTTACTATCATAACAGCATCATAAACACTCCAGTGTCTGAAAATAAACCAGACTGAGGACAAACAGGAAGAACAATTCTCCGTCTACTCATGGTGGTTATTTTTTCCCACATGACTGCGTCTTCTGTGCTTGGCTCACATCAGTTCTTGTGAGTGAACCTTTATCTTCCCGGCTGCTATCAGGCCCAAAGTGCCACTGATACTGTGGCAGTAAACAGGCTCGAACTGTGTGGTCTCTGTGCGGCGGAAGGCGGCAGGGTCAGGCAAGGTATCAAACAAAAGGTCTATTATTATGCATCACACCCAGAGTATTAATAAAGAGCACACATGCTTAATACCAAAATGATGAGAGAACAATAGAGAGTGTAGCTTTCTATGGATGGAGATAGATATTTTAGCAACTGAATGCTGGAGTGGGCCTGTGATGGATCAATGATGCTTAACAACTATGTTTACTTAGAAAGCAGTAGCCAGGTTTGCATGTGTCACGCTCGCCACTGTTCAGTCTCCATTTGTTATTTCCTGAGCGAAAAGGAGCAGAGAAGTGTTTCTAGCCAACAAGACTCACTCCTCCAGGAAGTGTTAATTATTAGGAGGAAAACAGTGAATTACTGCCAGTTGCTGTAAATGAAACACACTTTGAAACTGTACTGCTGACTGCGTTGTTTCTCAGTGGGACTCTTTCCTTGACAGCCTCTTGGAGTTTGGGACTTCGGCCTTCAGACTCCACAGCCGCCCAAAGATTTCAAAGATTTTTCCCCCATTGTAGAAACTTGTTATTCTGACTCTCACTGCACAGATTGAGTCGGCTTGCGGGTACAAATATTAGTGTGCCACGCAGTGATGATTCCCACCAATCATATTTTAGTGCCTGCTAGTACCTGGTCAGCCCCTTTCTTGTGATGGGGGTATCTGGTACCAAGCTCCAGGTACTTTTTGCCAATGGAAAACCAAACCAAACCAAGCAGAGTGAAGGTGCGTGGGTTTGATGCGGTGGTAAAGCACCATAAATGTTGTGACTTCGCACAATCTGTTGTGATGTGCAGCCACAAATGTTGGATTAGAATCCACATTTATGCTTTAGTGAGGCATGTAAAAATAACACAAACAGGAGGTTTACAGAGGTGTGAGAGAGGAGTTTACTTCTAAAGTTGTTTGTCAGAGGTACTGCTGCTAACATGAACGCAGCAGGCTGAATGTGGAGTGTTAATGCTCAAAACAACTGCTCTTGAACAGCTGATGTGCATGTGATTAGAATCAGACTTTCATCACTTTGTACTCAATCTTTGAAGTCCGTCCATGGTTGTCAGCTGTATTTCATCGACCCGTGGGGCTACAATCAGGAGGTCGTGATAGAGCTGTCACCGAAGTGTTGGGATGCCAGCTGCATGTGTCTCCACCAGCCCACAGCAGCATACAGCAGACCTAAAGCCTGAGTGTGCTAAACATGGAGTAATGAGAGAGGAGCTAATTTACAAGTAGCAACCAACCACTTAACCCTGTTATCATTAAGGAAGGAGTGATGGGGAAGCCAATTAGCACCTGGTGACAGTGTTCAACACCTTTCTCTCTGCTGGCTGCCAGGATCACAGCAGAAGCAGAGCAGGTAAAATTCAATCAATCTGACCATTTGAGCTGGTGATATGATTTTGCTGCTGCAGCTTCTACACTAATGAACAGTAGAAGCATGAAGAACAAATTCATACAGTTTTATAACGCTGCACATCGCAAAAGAAGAAAACAAATCAAGACGTAATCACTGAAGAAAGTCAAGATCCTCTTTGGTGCTTACACATGGCCTGAGTAAAGTGGACAGACTTCAGAGCACCAGCATCAACAAGTGTTTTAATAGACCAACAAATCACCTGAGCGAGATGTGATGGGGGTAGCTGTTTATCCTTAGATCACCATAACCCTTATCAAGAGGTCACTTCCATGAAGATCACAAACAGAAACAGACTCACAGCTGGAGAGCATTATCTCACTGTTACTCTTCAATCCATGGCTTGCTGACCATACATGCTCTGTCTTTGGACAGGAAGTGTAGTGTGAAGAGCACATTAGCAAAGCAGCAGCCGTCCATGTTTGTCTAACCAGGATGTGTTCAGTCACCATACAGATCACCTGCATCTACAGCTCAGAGCCCAACACACTGTAACATAAACTGTTTATAGGAAAGGATGTAGCCTTAGGAGCTCAAAAAAGGGCCCAATGCAGAAATGCAAAAAAAACTACAATACCATTGATGGCCACTAGATTCTGGCCAAAATTACTCTACTTTCAATTGACTTCAATTCAAAAATGGTCATTTTTAATCCTGAAATGTTCAGTCAATACATTTTTCTACAAGTCTTTCTGATGTCATTAGTGAAAGTCAACTCTTCTTCTCAGTGATCTGGTTCCATCTGAAATTCATTTACCATTAAGGAGACATTAGGCTGGAGAAGGGACGGAATTAGAGGCGGGGTTAGTTTGATTGACAGCTCTGGAGTCCACTGAACTCCAGTCTCATACATATTGGACAGTGTCCTGAGGTTCAAGGGTCAGCCCCGCCTCCTCACTCCTCCTTCCATATCCAAATATGGTCACTTCTGTCTCCAAACAACCAACATGGCCACGTTCAAAAACCAAACTCCTGCTTCAGAATGTGAGTCCACAAACAAACGAGTGACCTCATGTTAACTTCATACATTCTATATAAAGTCACTGTAGTTACATACATGATATGACAGGAACTGGACTGTACAGCACAATGACAATAAAAATGACAGCAGAAACACAACATTTTCTGCTATTTATGGCTGCACATTATTTTTTCTGTCACAAAAAAAGTTTCTTACTCAGACCCCACAAGCCTGAAATGACAACTTGATAGAAAACTACATAAAAGAGGTAATTTGTGTCTTTCTTGTTATGTGCTGCCTCTTTGTTCCCCCTCACAAGTAATAAAATGAATCTGGTTTCTATCTGCCAGCAGTCGTCACATGGAAAAAGAATTTAGCACAAGAGATGACAGGAAAAAGTGTGGTTGAATTAGAGATAGAGAGGCTGTGTTGGATGAGTCATGGACGAGTTATGCTGGAGAAAGTTCCTGGCACTGCTCCCGAAAAATCACATTATTTGGAGGTAGAGCCAAACAAACAGAGGGCAGCCAGAGTCACAGGGAGCCTGTCAGAAGTGATGGGAGTGTGTGTCAGCATGGTGGGATTTGTGGAAGTAGTGGACCTGATGATGATGATGATGATGATGATGATGATGTGTGTGTGTGTATGTAGTCAGCAGGTCAGGGTGGTGCCCTTGGCCTTGTAAGGCAGGGTTATCAGGGGTTATATATTTGATCCCTGCCTCCCCTGCAGGTCTAGTAGCTGCTTTCTCTTCACCTGGCCTCTGTAAGTCTACACAACTGGTTGTATTTTGTATTCATGCTGTTTTACCTGCTGCATTTTATTATTTTTTTAATTGAAGATTCAAACATGATCTCATCTCACAATCGTAACTAACACAGGATTGGCATACATGACATAACAACATCTCATGAAGAGACCGTCATCGGATACATGTCGACATTTACTAGTAGATTAAATTCATTATTCTAAAACACGAGGTCTATTATTCTACTTTCTTTTTCATTCTGTGACCTAATAATATCTCCACTGTATATGTTTCTCTGCCCACTGCAGGTAGATCACTGATTTTTATTCTGAAGCTTGAGATCGCCTTCATCTGAGCTGAAGCTACGGGTAAATTATCCTTTTCTAGAAATTTCACAGCAATCTATATATTTCTATCTTCTCATCACTGCACAAAAGCTATGCATTATTTAATTATTTGGACAAAGACAGGAAGGTAGGAAAAGCTTTAATCATGTGTGTGTATGTATCTTAGTGCAGTCATGGGGGATGCAGAGATGTCTGTGTTCGGGGCGGCGGCCCCATACCTGAGGAAGTCGGACAGGGAGCGTATGGAGGCCTCCACACGACCTTTTGACATTAAGAAGGAGTGCTTTGTCCCGGACGCTGTGGAAGAGTTTGTGAAGGCGACCATCACCAGCCGAGATGGAGATAAGGTCACTGTCGAGACGCAGAGCGGGAAGGTCAGCGTCAATGCTTTCTATCATTAACACCACATATTCAGTTCTTACCACAGCTTCACAGGACAACATACAGCTGATGTTACACACTACTTTGCACAAATATTTACATTGATTATTTGCAGCTCTGTTTCATCTGAATAGTTAGATTTTTGCATAGTTTAATTATTTTATCTACTTTATCCTCCTTAATGTTACTCTTCTTTTTGTATGCATCCATTGTGGACGGCACAGAAAGAATTTCATTGATGATAAATTTGATTTGAACATGACAAACGTCCATGTACAGGGCTGAAACACAGAATAATCTGGAGATAACCAGAAGTACAAGGCAGGCTGTGGGCACAGTTTGTGATTTAAAAGCTGTGTCAGATTGTTAAAGATTATGATGAATTAATTCACAATGAAAGGCAATTATTTGAAGTGGAATACATGTAACCTACCTAGAAAGCCAAAAGGTTAGCACTAAGAAATCCAGAGTGTGTTCACTTTATCCCTCAGTTCCTCATTCCTCAGTGAATCCACTTGTTCATATTGATAAACGTGATTGATCGAGTCACCAGGTTCAGTTAGAGCAGCACAGGAAACACATTATAAGTGAGTCTATGTGTGAGTGCATGTCTGGGAGCGCGTTAATCTGGGTGTAAATCTGTGTGCGATTTAAAGCGTCTATCCTTGAGTGAGTGTGAATACAATTTCAAATGAGAGTCTACGGCAATTAAAGTGTCTTCAGTCATGAGCCTGAGCAGCTGGGTGATGAAACAAGGCATTGCTGTCATCTGCCAATAACAACATACTTTGAAATGTTCAACAAGCTAAGTTGACAATGAGGGTATAGCATAAGCAGGTAACGCAAGAACAACAAAAGCTGAATGATGAGTTACACAGTCATGAAATAAATGTCTTCCTTCCAGACTGCGATTGTGAAGGACTCTCAGATTCTGCAGCAGAATCCTCCAAAGTTTGACAAGATCGAAGACATGGCCATGCTGACCTTCCTCCATGAGCCAGCCGTGCTCTTTAACCTCAAAGAGCGTTATGCAGCATGGATGATCTATGTGAGTAGGTTGTAAGCAAATAAACAATTACATCAACTGTGGCCTAAAGTAAAGGTCTGTTGGTTTTGTAGTGGAGTCCACATACATGTTCAAACACTTATTTTTATTGTATGAATGAGTTTTAGACATACACTATATATAGAATAAACAAAGCTAACATGATAACATCACCCATTGGTCTGTGGTCATGTTGGTTGTATGGATCCAGAAATAACCATATTTGGATGTAAAGAGAGGATAAAGGAGGCGGGTCTAACCCTTGAACCTAAGGACACTGTTCAATGTGTATGAAATTTGACTTCAGCACTGGTCTCATTGGACACCAGACCTGTCAACTAAACTAACCCCGCCCCTGACTCCTCCCACCAGATCACTGAGAAGAACAGTTGACTTGTGGAAAAAATGTATTGACTGAATATTTTAAGATTGAAAACGACCATTTTTGAATTGAAGTCAGTTGAAGCCAGAGTTTTTTGGAGCCAGCATCTAGTGGTCATTGGTGGTATTACACTTTTTTGCACTTCCGCATTGGCCTCATTTTGTTGCTTCATTTATTTCTATAAACACTCTGTGGTTTTAAATGTGAACTTTGACAAAATAATGGACTAAAGGTCACAAGTACATAAACCTCTTATCAGATGTGTCCTTAAAACCTGAAACTATCAATATATTAAAACATGAAGATCTGATTTATAAATGGTGAAGGATTGTTAGTGTAAAGTTAATGATTTTCTCCATGTTCTCAGACCTACTCTGGACTGTTCTGTGTGACTGTCAACCCCTACAAGTGGCTGCCAGTCTACAACCAGGAGGTGGTTGTTGCCTACAGAGGAAAGAAGAGGAGTGAAGCTCCTCCTCACATCTTCTCCATCTCTGACAATGCCTACCAGTACATGCTAACTGGTAATTTACCTTCAGACATCTCAGTATGTCCACAGTGAAGTCTGAAAATCCTGAAGTAACCTTTTCTGCTTTTTTTTCCAGACAGAGAAAATCAGTCAATTCTCATCACGTAAGTTAAGTTTTCACGACTGTTATAATTCAGTTGAGAATGATATTATGTTGAGGATATTTCATTCTGTGGCATCCAGCAAGCTCCAATTTGTTACTAATAAATGTCCAGGTAAACCCACTAATATGTTGTGTTATGTATGTGTGTGGTATGAAGCAATACAGAATATTAGAATAGAAGACTTTCAACACCTACAAAAGTCTGAGGATGGATTTTCTATAACATCTAATCACCTATCACCCTTTTCCTAGCTGTAATTGACAAAGTACAATGGATGTTAAAAAGCATTGGGATAATAGAAAGTAACGGTCACAGCAGCAGCATGGTCAGGGTAATTACACGTTATGTGTACTGCCTGTTTGTCAGTTCATCAAATCAACTCAGTTTGTGTCTTCAGTGGAGAATCTGGTGCTGGGAAAACTGTCAACACCAAGAGAGTCATCCAGTACTTCGCCAGCATCGCAGCTGGAGGCGGGAAAAAGGACGCAGGCGCAGAGAAAAAGGTTACAATGCAAAATTTACAAGAAATAAAACTTTTTAACACAATACGCAGAATTTTGTTTAGTGTTTTACTTATTTGAACAAATGTCTTCTTTTAGGGTACTCTGGAGGATCAAATCATCCAGGCTAACCCAGCTTTAGAAGCCTTTGGGAATGCCAAGACCATCAGGAATGACAATTCTTCCAGATTTGTGAGTATCTGTCTGTAATGAAATAACTCTTTGTGCCGAATGTTTTTTAATGTGTCTGTTGTTGCCTCACATTTTAGGGCAAATTCATCCGAATTCACTTTGCAGCTAGTGGAAAACTGGCGTCAGCTGATATCGAGACATGTAAGCAGGTTCCTGTGTATGATTTCATCTAGCTCGTTCCCATATTCACCATGATCACAATCCCTACTACAATACAAATGTCTTTGCAGATCTGCTGGAAAAGTCCCGCGTTACTTTCCAGCTCAAGGCTGAGAGAGATTATCACATCTTCTACCAGATTCTGTCTCAGAAGAAACCTGAGCTGCTTGGTAAATAAAATTGTGATTTTTGGCCAGAAACAAGTGTAGTGTTAGAGTTACTTCATCATTTCTGTTCTGCTTTTCAGAGATGTTACTCATCACCAACAACCCCTATGACTACACCTTCATCTCCCAAGGAGAGACAACAGTAGCCTCCATTAATGATGCTGAAGAGCTGATGGCCACTGATGTGAGTTAGAAGTAACTCTATCCTCTCACAAGTCATTTTAGCTCCAGCTGTTAGTGTAGGATTATGAAACTTGGCATCACTGGTGTAATGTGTAACCCAGTATCACTGAGTCCCTGGATCTGAGCAAAAATGATTTGAATAGACTGGATTAAAGATCTGATGTTAGATGTCTATCATGGTCTAATGTGGGATCCTGGAGGCTCACAGAGCACATGCCATGTCATCGCATGGACGTCTCCCATCACTCTGCACACTTGATACTTTGAAAAACCTCAGTAACATAAGACACAGACCACTCCCGTCTTCTCATCCAGGATGCCTTTGATGTGCTGGGCTTCACTCAAGAAGAGAAAAATGGTATTTACAAGCTGACCGGTGCCATCATGCATCATGGTAACATGAAGTTTAAGAACAAGCAGCGTGAGGAGCAGGCAGAGGCTGATGGCACTGAAGGTGAGTGAAGTTCTCATAAAAACTCATCTTCAGCCATTTTATGTTCAGTGAGTGATTTTGTACTTACATGTATTTTCCCAGATACTGACAAAGCAGCTTATCTGATGGGCCTGAACTCTGCTGACCTGATCAAAGGTCTCTGTCACCCGAGAGTCAAAGTAGGAAATGAGTGGGTCACCAAAGGGCAGAATGTACAGCAGGTAGGAATAAAGCCTAACAGCTGGATTCTGCATGAGATGTTTCTCCACCTACTGGAGTTACAACTCACTTTATTTTTCAATAGATGGAGGCAGCACTGAGACCACAGAAAGGATATTCACTATGGCTAACTATTTGGATTTCTTTTTTATTTTCAGGTGTACTATGCTATTGGTGCACTGTCAAAAGCAGTGTATGAGAAGATGTTCCTGTGGATGGTAGTGAGAATCAACCAATCACTGGACACCAAACAGCCCCGTCAGTACTTCATTGGTGTACTGGACATCGCTGGATTTGAGATCTTTGACGTGAGTTTGAAAAGAACCTAAACTCCACATGTGTCAGTCTTGGGTTTGAGGAGAAGTTCTGAATCCTGCTCACACTGTCGTCACTTTACATTACAGTTCAACAC